>OVAY01000670.1:0-48595 GCA_900406395.1 Kernera saxatilis
ACATAAAATAAATACATCATTTATTTAATCGATATAATTTTATATAATAATATCAATTTTGTTAAAATGATACAAATTACAATTATTTAGCATTAATTTATTGAATTGATGCTAAACTAGTTAATAATAACATCACTTATTATAATTGATGTTAAATCATCTATATTTGTCTCATTTATACATAAATAATTTAAAATAATATCACTTAATTTTGTGATACAATTTAAGTGATTTAATTTAATCTTTCTTTTGTAGTGAATGCATGAAAGAGACATGAGAAGATAAATGATAGGAAAAAAAAAATACACAAAAAGAGGGCCATAGGAATTTATAGAACCAAAGTGCAATGCACTTCGGATCGTCGGTCGACTCATCTCCTTGATTGTCTCCATCCATTTTCCCATTTCCCACTACATAACAATTATTAAAGCTTATTTTTTTATTTGATTTTTGTTTCATCATCGAGATATTACTAAAAACATCAATTATTTTGTTTTTTTTGTTTCTTTTTTGTTAAAAACATCAATTATTTTGTTGCCATGCAAACTTATGAAGAACATGCTAATTCGATGAAGCGAATGATGTAAATATTTATGTATCGAAATCACACTTCAGTCTTTTTTTTCGTTTGTAAGTTTGATCACAAAATGCGAAGTCGAGCAAAGTCGTCATTCGGCCGGGATGCTGCTCTGTAGGCCGACTTGGCATCATTTTAGTACAAATTAACACATTATTTTATGTTGTTGTAAAAATAGGCATTATTTATATTTAAGCCGTTTTCAAAAAAACTGTTTTTAGCATTTTATGTTCTATTTATCTTTTTATTGATTAATGACATATATAATAGACGAATTTAGGTCTTCAATGGTAGTCGTTTTTAGATGATTTTTCTTTTGTTTTCGTTTTGAAAAAAAAAAAAAACTCATTTAATCATCCAATTTTACAAAATCAGTTTTCCTAAAATCTATAATACTATGTGTCTTACGTTTCTTGTTCGAAATTTTAAAATCTATAACTTTGGATTTTCTCAAAAAACTTAAAAACCAAAATTAAATCAAAAACTCTAAAGTCTAAACAGACGTCTACATTCATATATACAAAGCCTTGTTTTCGATTTTCTTGTTTTGGTAGTTTTCATAGAGCCGAGCAGAACATACAACAGATTCGTTTTATTTAGAGACTTTTAAACTAAGCGAATAAATAACATTTCGTTTATATAGATTCCGCTTCATTACTTTTTTTTTTTTTTTTTTTTTTGAAAANTTTTTTTTTTTGAGAAACACTTCATTACTTTCTTAAACGAATACTCTAGTCTTCGCTATATATGAGAGAAATTGTAAATCATGGTTGTTTTTTTTTTTTATACTCACTGAAAACAAATCGATCGCTTCTTGCGATCTCTATCAATCAAAGCGGGATTTAATATTTTTAAATTTTTATTTCGAAGTATATATATTCGTGTAATATGCACTAACATTGTTAGTAGGGTTAATTAATCCTCTCAAGTAATATTGTAAATACAAGTAGCACATGCATGTTCAAAGAAAATGTAGACGAATTTATTAAAGCCGATAAATAAATATAAAAGGGAGGAGTCAGGTCAGTCTCGGTGCATACTAACTCTATGCACGTTCTCTCGTCCCCGTCTTTTTCTTCACTACCACTACACACTACTCACTCTCTCTCTCTCTATATTAAAGCCCTGAACCAGTCACCACATACTGAGTGAGCGAGTCCGATTCTGAGTCAAAGTCCGAGTCCGAGTAGAGACCCGTAAGAATGGACGTCTACGGCTTATCTTCACCGGACTTCCTTCGTATCGACGACCTTCTCGACTTCTCCAACGACGAAATCTTCTCCTCTTCCTCTACCGTCACTTCCTCCGCCGCTTCCTCCGCCGCTTCCTCCGCCGCATCTTCCACTTTCCCTTCGGAAAACCCTTTTAACTTCCCCTCCTCCGCCTCCAATTCCTTCCACACTTCTCCTCCTCTCATCACCGATTTCACCCACGACCTCTGCGTTCCCGTATGTTCAAAATTCAACTCGATTTCGCCTAATTTTGATCGTCAATTTCTGGGTTTCGGTTTTTGATTTTGGTGCTTTTCGTCTTCTTTTTTGCAGAGTGATGACGCAGCTCATCTCGAATGGTTATCGCGATTCGTCGACGACTCTTTCTCCGATTACCCAGCGAATCCCTTAACCATGACCGTCAGGCCGGAGATGACGTTTACCGGAAAACCCAGAAGCCGACGATCAAGAGCCCCAGCAGCTTCTGTTGCCGGAACCTGGGCACCGATGCCGGAATCCGAGCTTTGTTACTCCATTGCAAAACCTAAGCCCAACAAGAAATTCGAAGCCGAATCGGTGACGGCGGATGGAGGAGGAGCGAGGCGGTGCACGCACTGCGCGTCGGAGAAAACGCCGCAATGGAGGACGGGACCGCTCGGGCCTAAGACGCTTTGCAACGCCTGTGGAGTTCGTTTCAAATCAGGGAGGCTCGTGCCGGAGTACAGACCGGCGTCGAGTCCAACCTTCGTGCTGACCCAGCATTCGAACTCTCACCGGAAAGTTATGGAACTCCGGCGACAGAAGGAACAACAAGAATCGGTCGTCCAACTTCCGCCGTTTCAGCCGCAATAACTCGCGTTTGCGTCTTCGTCGTTGCGGTTTGGGGTTTTCTTTTAAGGGTTTTTGAGTCACGTGATTGGTGACGTGTCGTAATCGTAACGGCGATGGTCACGTGACCGACGGAGAGCTAAGGACTAAATATCAGTATTAGTTTAAATCGAACTCTGCTAATCACGTCATTAATTTGTTAGTATTCATTTGAAATTTTTTTTTTTTGTTGGTTTCCCGTTTCTCTTTAAAGTTATATCATTAAATGATTTATTGGGTGCATTTAATTTTCTCCTTCTCAGTTATAAAAGCCTCTCAACTACCACTATTGACTCTGCTTTTTGTGACTTCGCTATATAATCATACTGCATAGTGCATACTTGATACATGCTTAAGAAGTTGATTTAAATCATGAGATTTCACGAGGCCATTCGGTTTAATGCTTTCTTAAAGAGACTTACTTACGCAAATTAAATTCACTTTGCTCTTATTTAGGTTAGGTTATCAAACCAAGCTTAATTGTCTGTATTTTTCAGCTTGATCCATATATTATACATCGGTTAGGTTTTAATTCAACTGCTTGCCGTCTGAAAGCAAAGTGACTTTTCCTCCACAGGCCTAACTCCGCCAAAAATGATCTTAAAACCAAACTGAACCTTAATTTGGCTGATAAATGATAATGTTTCCACTTTTTCAAATCCAAATTATCGATGCTTCGAAATAAGATATCTGAACTAAAAACAATACCATACCAAACCAATCTAATCCGGTTAATATTCTTCTTAGACCGCAAAAAGCAAACCAAAACCAAGAAACTGGAGGAGAAAACCGTATAAATAAAGAAGAAAAAAAGATCGAACAATGTCAAGAAACTGCAATCGACACTACTCAAAGAGAAACAACAAAACTCAAAACATGAATATGAAACGACTGTACTGACAAAGCCTAAACAGTGGAAAAGGGTATTCTCTCAAGCGATGACATTTGCTTGTTTGTTCCTCTTCATTTGCTCTTGACAAAATAGAGCTTTCCCATGACATGAAGAACAGCAACAAAAGCAATGAAACCAATGCTCATAATAAGAACAACATTTGGAGAAATCTTGAGACCGGGCGCGTCGTCTGTGTAGAACTGAAGCATCGTTCCGGCTGCTCCTCCTCCAGCTCCGCCACCACCGGCACTGCTGCTGCTGCTTCCGCCCTTCCTCCTCCGCATGCTTGCAGTTGCAGCTGCACTTCCTCTCTGTGGAGCTCCACCACCAACCATGTTTGCTTCACTTCTTGTTTTTTTGTTTTTAACTAAGTGAAGAACAGAGAAAAACAAAAAGATTGAAACTTAAGAAAGAATGAAGTAGAAATCTCCTCAGCAAATCTTTATATAACCATAGAAATCAAAGATGAAATCTAAATAAATCCTACATTGCTAGATTATCTAAGAGCAATGCCAAACAAACTTCTTCCTAAAGCTGTGATTGATGTATAAAACACAGCCCATAAAAGGGTTAAATCCCGTGCTCAATCCAGATTCAGATTCAACAAACTATGTAATCATCATTCTTGACAATCTGATCCATACCCATCCAAAATCAAGAATCGTCCCGAGCATCTAGAACGAATCGGAACAAAGAAAATTCTAAAATTCTGGCGGATAAACATAACGACAGTTCTCGGATGCCTAAGCGACACTGGGCATGCAAATCCACAAATCGTCTCATAATCAGCGATCATGTTACAAACCCTAGGCATCTGAGATACATAGATCTATAGATTCTTCGATCTCAAACATTACGAGAACAATGAATCAGAAATTGTCGTGGAGATTGATCCACAGAAACGGATAAGAGATCGTATAATCATTCGAATAAAAGAATTCACCTGATTCGGCTTACAAATTTCTGATCGTCAATGAACGGAGTTTGCAGAATCTATCTACGCTTCGTTTTATGAATGGGCTTTCTCTGTTCTGAGAGGCCACGCAACTCGTTCACGTAGAGAGCCAATTGTATATCGACACGTCCTCCATTCAATGTAGGACATCCAATTTCTAATTGACACGTGGATGATAATCCTTATTATTTGCCTTAATAGTGCACGTCTCTGCCTTTGGTTCTAAAATTCTTCTAAATTCAAATTATTGAGATTAAAAAATTATGTATTAAGTATTAACCACGATAGGATTTGAACCGAATAAAAAATGTCGAAAAAGACAGAATAAGTGATTATAGTAATTGAAGGAAAATGTTGATAAGAAACACACTTGTTATGAAAACCCACTTAAAATTTAGCCCAAGCCCATTTTTAATTTCCATTTATTCGGCCAGGCCTGTTGACTAATATGATATTTGAAAATTTGAAAAACAGAAGACCAAATATTCGAGCCTTAACTATGATTCTTAAAAAAGAAAGAATGAAAATTTTCGGGATAGCTGAATCTCATGGGTAAAACGAAATCAAAAATTTGCATCCGCCATATGAATTAGTTAATGGTCAAGTAGTTGCGTTTAGAGAAAAATCAATCGTTTATGTTTTACCAACACAGCGAAATTAATCACCAAATTGCAAGTTTACAACCACTTAATTGGTTTTTTATCAACAACATTGATTTAGCCGGTTTGGAAAAGCTGAAAATAAATGTTGAGATGTAAAAAATGTGTAATATATATTGACGGTTTCTACGACCAATCCGCTTCTATATTTACCACTATAAAAAAAAAAAATTATAATTCTATACCAAGACTTCAATATCATGATTACATTGTCTTGTCCTAAATATATTTACAATTACAAATTAAGTTGAGAAAAGTCAAAATTCATACGAACAGAATTTAAATGTGCACCGGTCAGGGGATAAGATAGATATATTTTTTTTTTTTTTGTAACCGAAAGATAGATATATTTAAAGAATGTGATCATTAGTACTTTAATGGTAGGTCATATATACTTATATATGAAGTCGTAATTAAAGGCAAAAATATCCGCCGACGACGACATGGCTCCACAACGAAAACTTTGATTTTCTACTATTAATTATATTATCCCCAAAAAAAAGTTAGTTTGTTTCTTCACGCGATTTATTAAAAGTAACTAGTAATTCCAAGTGAATACAAATCCCTATACGTGAATATAATAAGTTAATTAAGTTTGAGTTTTAAAGTCATTAACGGAGAGGAAACCAAGAAAGAGAGGTGAATCATGAAGTTTCGCGAGACGTACGTACAAGTACCGTAGTACCGGTAGCATTATAAAAGCATTATTATATTTCATACATCTCTCTTTATAGATCTCGATTACGATTTATCAGATCGAGACACAGACATATAGTACTGAGAGTGTGAGATATTAAATAAGAGTGTAAGTGGTCGAGAAAAGAACGTAAAACATAAACAACAGAACATAATTATATCATTCTGCATTTTGGTTTAACAAGTTCACGATTTTATTTTACAAATTTTGTTTGACATGATTACATCATTTCCACGTGTTATCAATTGAAATCTATATTTATATTTCATTTTAGTGACACAATATAGTATGTATCAACATTAAGAGTCCAACGAGAAAGGTAAAAGCCAACGACAGATGTGAAATCAAGAATGGAGGAAATATTAGTTTTTAATTGAACATATGTATATCTCGCACATAAACAGTACACTCCAACAAACTCAGTGTGTATAGTTTGTTGAAAAGTAGAAAGAACATAACTTCTTGTCATTCTAATAAATATAGTGTAGGGATACATAGACATAGATGTCAATATTTATATAAGATCGACAATGACGTATAAGTAGTTATACAGTTTCAAGAGACTATATATTTTGTTGATTTTTTCAATCTGAATTGGATGGTGCAATTTCAATCTGAATTATATATATAGAAAAAATCTAACTGAAAATTTTGCTTTTCCAAACGTTTGGTTTTGTTTGCTTGCATTCAGCAATTAACCATTCCTACTACAAAACATGAGTTTTGATATATTATATTTATGGATGGGTTAGTTCGTACGGTAGTGGTAGACTGGTAGCTTCTTTTTCGACTTTAGACCCATTTATTACTTAGTTTTTATTTCATCCCCTACATATAGATACGAGTATATTATTATTTCCTACCGATTTTAGTTATCCACACAAATATATAAAAAATGAAAAGAATGACGTATATAGTTTCTACATCACTACATAAACTAGGTATTTCCATAAAGAGGACAGTACTTGATAAGTTGATATATTTGGTGTCTCAAGGCAATATATGCATTGCACATGCAATGTATTCTTGATAGTTACAAGTATATTATACCTATTTAGACGGTGGGATATTAGAAATTATGAGCACTATGTATGAGACTTATGTTGACTTGTATCTTTGGCTTTTGACAAAATATGTTCTTGAAAAAACATTATGTTTTATTTTTTATTTTTAATTAGTTTTGACTAAAAAAAATTAGGTATTTTTTTCGTAAACACTCTCCAACGACATTTCTTTAAAAATAAAAGTTAATTTTAAAACGATACTTAAATGAAACCTGGAAAATGTTATTTACAAATTAAAACCAACTAAAAAGTGGTAAACCATATTAAAGGAAGATCTCTACATTAACAGTGTGAGTTCTCGTATGTATGGGAGAATTGCGTCGCAGGACGGAGCAACCAAGCGCACGTGTGGGTCGCCTTGTGGTATCTCAAACTTTGCGACCAGGGGTTGACGATATTCACACGTGTGAAAAGCAGTACACGTGTCATCAGGTGGGGGTAGTGTGCCCGAAGGTAAACCTCTGGACGCCCGAGAGGCTTTCAACTTAAGCTGACTTCGATTCACCAACTGTCGGCAGAGATTCTATGTTTGATGTAATATTTGGTATTTGTTTATTTATTTCAAGTACTTTGGATTTGAGTTAGATTAAAATACATTATGAAAGAAAATGCTTAGCTGTTATATCTGTACGTTGGCTTACAAAAAGGAGACACACAAATCTTCTTACCTATTTTATTTTTCTTACTTGTTTTTTTATTAATAAAAAAGAATTGCTTGTTTTTAGTAGTAGACGACTCCAAAAATCGATGTCGTTTCTCTTTCCCATAAAATTCCATTTGAAAATTCTTGCTGATGTATATTTAAATATATTTTCGGTCTATTTTATTTCCGTGTTTCAGAGATTTGTACTTGTTTGTTTGTGTATTTTGTG
Source organism: Kernera saxatilis (assembly GCA_900406395.1). NCBI lineage: Eukaryota > Viridiplantae > Streptophyta > Magnoliopsida > Brassicales > Brassicaceae > Kernera > Kernera saxatilis. Next base: position 7,795 of record OVAY01000670.1, read on the forward strand.
ATATTGCATCTATTTTAGACAATGTAAAGATTGTACAATTCAACTCACCAGTATAAATATTCTGTCTCCTATATACACCTACTTAAAACGATGGAGATTTTTCCAAATAAGCAATATGATTGATAAAAAAATAATTTTATTAAAGATACGAAAAGAAGCATATAATCATATATGATTGTATTGCTTTGAAATTGAAAACTGATTTTTTGGAATCATTACATTTATTTAGTTCTATCTAATTATTGATAAATCATAATAATATAATCTAGATGCACATAACTAAATCCAAATTTTCCAACATCGCTTTCTCATAACTTAAATTTACACATAACCTTGTTCGACCTGGATTACCGAGATCCGAATCTTAAATGTTTATACATAAGCACCCATTTTACGATTTACCGACTGTATTAAAATTGCTACTATATAATATAATAATAATTATTATTATACGATTTAAACACACACGAAGGTTAGTAACATTTAAATAAAATAAGACTTAAAAAGAAAAGAAGAGGAAGGTACCTGATTGTTACATTCGTAGCTTATATATAAACCTCAACAAAACCTCTTCCTTTCACTTCATCTTCGATTACATCACACCAAAAATCATCTTTTCCTCGTCGATCAAACTTTGCTAAAGCGAAACAAAAACAAAAATTCAGAAAATCAATGGCGGTTTCCAATTCTCTAGCAATCTCTCCAAGAAAACTCCGGTCTGATCTTTACTCTTACTCCTACCAAGACAATTCCGAGATACCTCTTGTTATCTCTGTTCTCTCGTCTCTGATCGATCGAACTCTAACTCGGAACCAGAGGATTAGCCGGAGAGCGTCGCCGGCGTCGTCTTCTTCCGGCGGCGGTGGAAAAACCCAGATCTTCGATTGCCGTGAAATCCCCGATATGACCATCCGATCGTACCTAGAGAGGATTTTCCGGTACACTAAAGCCGGTCCTTCGGTTTACGTGGTGGCTTATGTCTACATTGACCGGTTCTGCCAAACCAATCCCGGTTTTAGAATCAGTCTCACCAATGTACATCGCCTCCTCATCACGACCATCATGATCGCTTCTAAATATGTTGAAGATTTGTAAGTATCGAACAAAAGCTTCCATTTTTTCTTAAAAAATAAATCCATTTAATAATGAAGATATATTCTGAACTTTTTATAAGAAAACTTAATTTTGTCATAAACCCATTTAAAAAAAAAAACACATTAAACAAAACTCACATTTTGTATAATTAGATTGGTTTTCTAAATTGGCTTGCTTCTCTGTTTCTCAGGAATCACAGGAATTCATATTTTGCGAAAGTAGGTGGATTAGAGACAGAGGATTTGAACGAACTAGAGTTAGAGTTTCTGTTCTTGATGGGATTCAAGCTACATGTTAATGTGAGTGTGTTCGAGAGTTATTGTTGTCATCTTGAAAGAGAGGTTAGCTTTGGAGGAGGTTATCAGATTGAGAAGGCATTACGTTGTGCTGAGGAAATCAAATCCAGACAAATGATCGTCCAAGATCCTAAACATCATCATCATCAGTGTGCTCGAATCTTGTTGTAGAGAAATAAAGAAACTCGATTTTTTAAGTCTTGTTTTTTTTTGTCGTGTTGTGCTTGTGGTTTTGACTTTCTGACAAACTTGTTGGTTATAGTTTTCTCTTTTGTATTTCGTAAGGTGTTGGTGTAAATGTAAATGTAGATGCGTAGAGATGAGCAGTGATGTAAGTATGAGCAATGTTGATTCATACGTATCTAAAGGCGATAAATCTAGCCAATTAATATCAGTATATTGTCATATCCAAATTTGAAATGTAAAAGCAAAATTTTGAAAACTAACTGCTTTTTTTTTTTTTTCATTTTTTCAGGACATGAAATTTTAAACATTTTAAATCCGAAAACAGTCAGAAAAAGAGAGTAAAGTAAACAAAATGTACAAAAAATATGAAAACCTTAAATATATTAAACAGCCACTACCTGCATGTTTTTAAAAATTGGCATCCAAATAATTAAAAGATATTAAAAGTTGGTCACTGTTTTCCATATAGTTATATGAATGCTAAAGATAGGACTTGCGTGCTGATTTGGCGACTAATAATTGATTAAACGGTGGCTTACAAAGATACATTATTGTCAATAGTTTTTAAGTTCTTTAATAAAGATATCTTATTAAACTTTCTATGTCCATTATATATGTGCACCAACTTCTCTTATTATAAGACATTATAGTTTCAGATTAATTGAATCTTTCTCATTTCTGGATATAGGAAACAATGATCGTGCATAGTTTCTCACAGTCTTGCCAAGATTGTCTTGGACTTTTTAAAGTGTAAAAAGAAATTCAGCGTCAACATTTGTTTTGTGTAAAAACTCACAAGTTATCATTGTATGTTTTCTCATTCTTATGCGAAAAAATAGTAAAATACCTTTTCATTGAAATTAATCAACCCTAATGATGCCATTTGTATAAGAATACAAGGTGTGTTCTATATTTTTATTAATAGTGCAGTGTGGTTCACGAGCATTTACCTAACCAGAGGCATCAATCAATCATTTGGCTTAATCCTTTGCACCAAGTATTTAAAAGAATAAGATTAGGATTGACGTGTTGATATGATGTCTAATAATTGCCTCACCATAGGTATACACACTGTTGTATACCTTGACTTTGTTTTTGGATTGATATTTTAATTATATGGTTTAAGTTTTTACATTTTTTACCTATGTAATGATGTTTTTAAAAGTTTACTAAGTAAAATCCGGCTCGAACTTCCACAATTTATCGCACGTTAATTGTAAATGTAGTAGTAGTAATTTTATTTTTTTTGAAATGGAGATAAATTACTATTAGTCAAATTTTTCAGAACAAATAAACTCAGATGAAAAATGATTCATCCATTGGGTGGATTTTAGTGGTTGGATATGGGGTGACGGGCTATATAATAAAGGGACCGAATATATATTAGGATTAACGGAACGAGTTCGTGATGGTCTTACGTAGCAGTCACGGTTCTTTAATTAAATACACAATCGAAGACTGTATTGTATTGGTAAGAAGAGATGGATAATTATTTATCGTCAAATTAGTCAAAAAATTGAATGCTACTTTTTTTTAGGTTAACAACTGTTAAAATTTTATACTAATTATACTTTTTTTTACAGAATTTACGGAAAATGACAAAGAAAAAAAAATAAAAAAAAATTTACATAAAAAAATACGACAACAAGAATTTGCAATTGTCGAACGAAAAACCCAACAGAAGATGCACGTCTTAACTAAAGAAGCAAAAGAACGAGAAGAGAACAGTCTCCTTGCATGCTCAACCACAACTCTAGAAAATCCATTAACTTGGCGGAGTTGCAGTGACCAACCGTCCCGATCCAAGACCACTCTCAAAACCCTAGATCGGACAGCACCTACAACTTTTTCGAAAACAACAAAGAATAAAACCTACAATACAAGCAAACGGAAACCATAACTTCTATACCCAAACCACGATAACACCGCCGGTTTTGGAGAGAAGAAAAGGAGATCCCAAGTCAATTGCCAAACTAAATAGCTCCAAAAGCAGAACTCAGGACCGAAATTTCGAGATCTGAGCTTGAGCCCCCATATTCTCCCCCCTCTCCCGGAGAGATCGAAGCAGGACATAAGCTCCGGTTGCTATCCAACCACCCGAGTTTCACATCCCCGACCTCAACTGCCAACCGCGACCAACACGCACTGGCAAGGTTTTTATTACAAATCCAAAAGGATCGGAAGCACCTAAGTAGCAAACGGCACAGAGGCGTTGAAGTGAAGCCACACCTCAACCTAGCCACCACAAGACCTCAGCATAACCACCAGAAAGCGGAACCACCTCACTCAGGGGAAGCTAGACGAAATGAACTCGTCGCAAAGGAGCTCCCACAGAAGGGCTCGAGCTCGCCTTGGCCCCAAAAACCACTCAATGATGCCTTGAAGAAGACGTTGCGACCACTTGAGATACAGACGCGACCACCAAAGAAAGAAAAAAACTCGCACAAAGAGGGACGGACGGGCCAAAGGCGATTGGGGTACCAGACGCCACTCCATAGCGCGCGCCAGTTGGCCCGCAATCGTGCCACAATTCCAGATTCGGCGAGATCCAATTCCTCGAGCAGGAAAGAGAAGAGAGTGCCAAATTTTTACACTAAAGACAAATTTGACCTTTTTTTTTTTTTTTTAGATAATTTGTTGCATAATGAATAAGGGTCAATTTGCTTAATAACCAAAATGGAAACAAAAATAAAGAATATAGTCATGTGTATCAGATAATTCAACAAATAACAATTTCCTGTATAATTTGTCTACTGTTAAAGGGTGATATAGTCGAAAGTAGCATTTCTCCTTCTTCGTACCTCTTTCTCTTTCCTATGTGTACAAAACTAAATTTGATATCCCCTCCCATAATTGTTTGCTTCTATATTTTTGTATAAACTTGATGTGATCCCATAATCCGACTAAAAAAAATCGAACTTTTTCGTATATAATATTGTTTGAATTTCAAAAAACGGACATGAATTTTTTTAAATGTGTACAATCGTTCTAATTAAGAATCAGTCGTTCTATACAAAAAAATACATAGAATAGAATGATATTATATTCTATTTATCATAATTCTTACATAAATTAATATTAAATTCTGAATACTAACTTTTAATTCAAAAGTTTAAATCCTGACTCCAAATGTTAAAATCCTATAAATAAACTTAAGACATGAAAATATTGTATATCTTAATTTGAAAAAAATTATTATATAATATAGTTTATATGTAGAATCCACGTCAGTCTATTTGCTATATATAGACTGGCGTAAATGCTATTTTTAGTTCTATTTACCATAAAACTTACATAAATAAACTCTAACGAAATACTAAATCTTATATTAAAAAGCCTAGACACTAATCCATAAGAATTTTGCTTATGAATTATACTTAGAAACATATAGAATAGTATGGTATTATTACTATACTATTTATCATAAGTTTTACAGAAATCAACTTTAAATCCGAATAGTAATCCCTAAGCACAAAAGCCTAAATCCAACTCAAACAAAGAATAATTTTAAACTTAAAACAAGCTCCAAATCCTATAAATAAATTCAAAAAAACATATTTTCTTAATTTTGAAAAATTACTATATTTTATTATTTTTTATGTAGAACATGTGTGAGTCTATTTGTTTGGTAGTATAGTACGATAGAATTTTACTCCCTTACTTATGATGTTTATCCTTTTTTGCAATTTATATCAGTTTCAAAACGTTCAAATTATGATATGTGCAGAAAAAAAAAATACATTTTTCTAAGTTGAATCACAAGTTTGAATAGTTTTTTTTTTGAAAGATCCTAAGCAAATAAGATGAGATGGGGGGATGTAACTAAAAAAAAAGAAAAAAATTAAAAGAGATAAAGAGAGGCCACGTACTAACAAGGGTATTTTTGAATATATTTCAGTTTATACACAGCATATTCTACCCATTATTTTTTATGGTTACTTTCTTTATTTGACTAAAGTTTTTGGTCATATTGCCTAATTTCCCAATGAATAATACAACCCATTAGAAATGGAAATCGGTTTAGAGACGGTTTGATTAAACCGGAGTTACAAAATTTCTGGTGAACAGATGAGAAAACCGATGAACCTAAACCGGAGAAGAAAACCCGTAGCCGAAGTGAAGAAAATCCTAGGGGTGGGCAAAAAAATCACAACCAAAAAAACCAAACCGAAATAAGTGATTTGGTTTGGTTATGGTTTAACCTAAAAGTCCATTTGGTTATCATTTTTATTAAGTTTTCGGTTTAAGTTTGGTTTGGTTAAAAACCGTAAAACCGAATGGTTTTTATGGTTTTTGATTAAAATTAAAAATAATACTATAGTTATTTGGTTTAATTTAGATTTGTGATTTATTATGTTTTTTATTATGTTTATTTTTGTGGTTTAATATCAAAAGCTTAAAATTTAATACTAAAAACCAAAACATATACTAAATAAAATTAAATGAACCATAATATATACTAGTTTTTTATATCATAATATTAATGCTCTTAATGAAATTTATTAAGTTTTTATNCTAGTTTTTATATCATAATATTAATGCTCTTAATGAAATTTATTAAGTTTTTATATTAATAATTCTGATATCGTTTAATATTTTGTATGTAATTTATGTTGTTGTTTTTTAATACTTGAAAAAAATCTTACTTTTTTTGAGAGAAAATATGTTCAATACATTAATTTTTTTTTTCNGCTTAAAATAAATCTTACTTTTTTTGAGAGAAAATATGTTCATTTAATACATTAATTTTCTTTTTCTTTTTCGAAAAACATGGATAAACCGAGAAAAATCGAAACCAAACCGAACCGAATTACATATGGTTTCACTTTTTGTAAAACCGATAAAATCGAAAACCGAAGAAAACCAAACCGTACCAAACCGAACTACTAATGGTTTTTATATAGTTTAAATTTTTATAAAACCGAAAAACCGTAAAACCAAAAAAACCAAACCGAAACCAATCCGAAAACCGAAATGCCCACCCCTAGTTTTCACATGATATGAAGCGGAAAAGTAAAAAAGTATTCACGATGATACCGTTCTCCATGTCAGCTATACACAAGTTTTAATATTTTGTTTTTTAATTATTTTATATGCGGTGCACGAAAATGACATTTCTTTGCTTAAAAGTTTGGATAATGTTAAAGTTTATAAATTATTAAGTCGGCATCCATGATCCAATTCATTTGCTGAATATCCGTCAAAACTATATCAGTTGTATAAAAAAAGTAGTTCGATTTCGTTTAATTATTAAATTCATATATGTTTGACTTTAATATCTATAATGCATGCAATACACCATGTTGATTGCAGTGTTTAATATGACTGTCGACATGTGGTGAATATGATTCGAATTCGGATATGTGTTGATTTTAAATTCTCGCTTTTATTGTAAACTTCCAAAATTATGTAGTTTTATTTATTTTCAATAAACTCTTGAGAGATAGGTAACTAAGATTTAGAAATTATTTTTTAATTAGATGGAACTCTAATGGAAAATCTAAAATAACTTATTTGACAAATTTTATAGACCAAATTTAGGTGTATGTGAAAATGTCAACGGTAAAAAAAACTATGTATTAAATTGTGATTATTGTAAAGCCACAGCCACACTATATACTTAACAAAATATAAAATAATACACAAATAATAATGTGTTAATAAGATATGGCAATAGATTTTTGGTTACATGGTGTCAAAAAAAAAAAAAAAAAGAGTTTTGGTTACATTGGACTGGATTGGGTTTTAAATAGTATGTTTGCATTCTGGTTTTAAAAAACTTCAAATATTTGAAAACTTCCAACAACATAAAAATTAGTAAGTAAAACAAAACTTTCACAAACTTGACTGGATAAGACAATAAAGTTTCAATTAAATATGATTAAAAAATTAAATACAAAATTCATTTTTTTTTTTTTTGGTGTACAAAAACGCATAATTAAAATAATCTAAAACCCAAACGAAAGCTCAAAACAGTCCAACACAAAACTTTATCGGTTATGCGTAACTGTAATTAAAAAAATGGTTGAACTAATCTTTCCGCAAAACAAAAACGTGGCATGTTGATAATGACTGAAAGAAGGAAATGAAGGTAGACGTAGAGAAGGTCCCACTTGCCACTTGCACCTTCCCATCCAAACCAACTTCAACTTGCCCCTTTGGCCCTTTCCTAATCTTAATTTACAATTCTTTTTTTGTCTTTTTGTTTCACATCATCATTTTTCGTTTTAGAAATTTTCTTTTTTCTATAATCTATTTTGGGTAGTTACACTCCACTAGATAAACACAACTTCGTTTTAAAATTTAAATACTACCCCACTAGAAAACCACAACTCTCATTTTCAAATCATTACGAAACACACACAGATTTTTCTTCGGTGTTTATATTTTTGTTTATTTATTAATAATATACAATATACACATTGAGTTTAAATGTTAATATATACAACACTAACATAAACTACTAAGTTAGATATATTGGTCCAACATTTATTAATCTGTGAACTAATATTTGCATCTAAAAAAGTTGTTTTCAACATATTTTATTCAGTATAAATAAACCTATCAATGTCTGATTTCGGGTGGTGGATATTTTTAAAAAGTAATTATTGAAATTATGTTTTCTTTATCAAATAGTTTGATCCACTGATATAGATATGACTCTTTTTAATTCAAAATGCTGTTTCTGAGCTTTGAATTGAACTTTTGAAAATTCTTCGATAATAAGAAAAAATTGGACATCTATATTACTTTTAGACTTTAAATAAATAAAGGGTGTCGACCAAAATAACAATAATAATTAAATAAAGGTTGAGAGATCCCGATCACGTGACGTAGAAATACGTTCTAAATAAAGTGAGAGAGAAAAATACCTTGGACCAGATAATCTTGTATATAACATGTTTACATAATGTGCTAAAACTATATTTACCGACTAAAATTTAGCTTAAAAATAATTAAATGTACGATTACAATAGGAGATGGCGTGAGAAGTAGGCACATCTATGCTATGTTCCATATCTTAGAGATGACGACGTGGCTGAATTTTTTAACGGATCAAAAAACGCCGTCGACACTGAGTTTCAAAATCTGAAGTTCATCATTACATTCGAAATCCATCATATATATCCCCATTGTTTCTTGAAACATGTTAATCCTTATATATTTAAGTAAAAAACAAAAAAAAAAAAAATTTCTTTCATATTTGGTTGTAAGAGTGATTTAAACAAATTTGCCTCTCTTTTTTTCAAACAGTAAATTTCATTATAGTTAAATATTATGTTCAGTTCATTAATTTCTAACACACATTTATGATTTATTAGCTTTTTCTTTCCTTTATTTGCTTTCATTTAACCATTTAAATGTAAAGTTTCTGAATGAAATTTAAATTAATTAAAATTTCTAAATCTAAGAACATTAAACCATTTATTTCCTACAAACTAAGAATTATTTTACCTAAATTCGTTGATTAAAATTATTTTATTTATTTAAAAATAAAAATTCATCATTTCTTTATTTGAAAATTATTTATTTTTACATTTATACTTGTGCAAAACTCGAATACTTTTAGTATCGAAATATCCAAAATTCAAAATATCTAACTTGAACCCGAATTAAATATCCGAACGCCCAAGCCTACCGATTCGATTGAATCAATGTAATTTTTTTTTTTGGGTAACATGTTTACATCTTTAGATATTTTGGTTTAAGTTTAAAGTTTAAACACTGCAGAAAATATTTGGAGTGGGGAGAAAAGAAAAAAATAAAGTAGGACACGTAGGGCAAAAAGACGCAGACAGATGTATGAGTGTGACGTTAGGCAACTGAGTTACATGAAAAACCAATGTCGGTAAAACCATTTTAAGAAAAAAAAAACAAATCTTCATAGTCTCTCTCTATAACTTCCATATGTCTCCTTGCACTAACCACTTTCTTCTGCCTCTATCTTTTTGTTTTTTTTTTTGAAAAAAATTCTGCCTCTATCTTCTTATAAATATCCTCTCGACTTCACTCTTTAACAAGATCACACCAATCGCATCATCACCACTACACCTTTCAATATGAAGAGACAGAGAGAGGAGGTGAAGGAAGAGGAGACTGATCAATCATTGGCTGTTGCAGCCATGGCGGTTGCGGCTGCTGCGGCGGTGGCGGAGGAGGAGAAATTGTGGTGCAACGGAGTGGTGGAGGAGATGACGTGGAGCACCGTGTGGTTGCCTTTTTGGGACGTTGAGTTCGTTGGAAGAAACTACAGTTTGTTGTTCAGTGATGTTGTGTGGGACGATGATATTTGGAACCTCAAGAACATAACCCATTCTTCATAGTTCTATCCCTTTTCTTTTGAGATAAAAAAAATCGGATTTTTAGTTCCTTCTAGATAATTTTTCCTTTGATTAATCCTCTAATGGGGTTAATTTGAAATCAGTTATCTAGATTTATGAAGTCCGTTTTAAAAACTATGTCATATAACTCAATAATACTGTTAATTAATTGTATATATACACGCCGTGCCTTGGCTTGTTTCAAGAGTGATTCTTACTAAATTCCAAAATATTATGCCTCTGATAATGATTTTTTTTTTTTTTTGGGTCTGACGCCTCTGATAATGATAAGTATATATGTCCACATTAAGTTGACCGATATATCCGGGTCGAAGTCAACTGAATGTTTCTCCGGTTCCGGTTTATTACTTGTAATCCAATTCTAATATGTGCAACTGAGTTTTAGTTTCCGTTTGGTTTGGGTTGATATAAGTCATACCAACTTAAGTTTTTAGTGTGGTTTGGTTCAGTTTACCAAACCAAACTAATCGAGTTGATAGAACGTTTGGTACTTTGGTATAATAACCCTATACGCAAAAACTACCTTGAACCGGGGTAGATTGTTTCCGGTTCGGTTCAGAAAAAATTGGTATACTTCCGGACGAAACAAGAAACAATAACATAGATAAAGAGATTATGTTTCAAATGAAAGTTTATTACATAAGGCGAGTGAATTTAGAAGTGGGGAGGCTTGTAGGCAATGAAACTGATGCACTGGACTTGACGCGCATTGTCGAATCCGATGATACGAATGAAGGCGTTGGGGTATTCTTTCTTACACTCCTCAACTTCCTTCAACACTTGAGACGAATCTGTGCATCCGAACAACGGAAGCTTCCACATTGTCCAGTAACGTCCGTCGTAGTACCCCGGTGACCTATTGTGCTCACGGTACACGAACCCGTGCTGTCCAAGACGTGGTCGTTTCAGTTGAAACGAGACTTTAAGACAAATTTATTTAGAGATTATGTACTAATTAAATGTTACCTCCAACTCGAACTCAACGCAAGGAATCCACTTATTGCGGATAAGGTAGTCGACCTCCTTAGCCAAAGACACATCGCTTAGGTCGGGGAGGTACGAGAGAGTCTCGAACTTCTTCTTTCCAATCGGTGGCCACACCTACACATGGCCGGCTCAATTGTATTAGAGATTATGTAATTAATCATTTAGTCTAAAATGGTTTCCAACATAATAATAGTGCCATAATTTTATGTAAAACATATATAAGTGTAACTTTCCAGTTGAGACAAAAAAACAAAAAAAAAACAATTTTGGGGCTTTATGCATAAAAAACAAATTTTTAGACCTTGTGGATTTGCATCCCGGGCACACCTTTAATTATGAACATCACGTGATTGTATTGATTCACTTAATTGGTTACCTCTCAAACTATATGGTTACAAATTTGTATGGAGAAGCTTGTAGTACCGACATACTAGTGGGAGTATAATAATTTTATAATAGGAATCTAGAATGGACCTGCATGCAATGGACTTTGCCACCGTTTTTTTTTTTTTTTGAAAACGACTTTGCCACCGTTACTAGCCAATGAAGTGATATAGGAGTTAGTGTTGCGGGTCACAGGGAAGGCAGCGGAAGCTTAAGGTCGGTGAATGGAGCGACCATGTTGGCCTTAGTTGGAGCCCGGTTCACGCCGGAAAATGTCGCTGCCGATGATACAACCGATGAAGCCATGATCTCTCTTCCTCTTTAGACCACTATATTTTGTGTACGATCAGTTTGAGAGCGAACTGCATCTCTTCCCAAATCATCTTTATATACACAATTCTCTTGATCTTAATTCCTATAATTTTTTTCTTGAAAATTATTGGTGTTATTATGTTTTTTTTTCATTTTCCTCATATTTTTTCTCTACAATTCCAATGGTTTTAATTGAATTTGAGATGGATTAGGCGTCGACGGCCACATGAATCATGATCAGACTTTAAAAAAAAATGAAGACCCATTGAGAAGTGTTCTTGAACCTTCGTCGAGCCTTATCGTAAAATTGTTGGATCATAGATTCCGCCACGTGGCACATTCCCGTTATCTTATCTCATCAACTTGCGGAGACAGTAGCCTCTATTAGCCCTTCATTTTATTCTATAACTCTAACTTCATGTGTTGAGGTGAAACAAAGGCATAACATTGTTCACAAATTACAATCAAAATTCTTTGATTGATCGAGAAAAATAGTTATATTGATAATTTAACATATGTCAGTATCACACATTTCTTTATTATTCTTATAGTCTCATGCATCGAAATTCCCCATCATTCAAGACTTAAGAGTCAAGAGAAGTTTTGAACTTTTACGTTATAAACATGAGAGATTCCTAAATATATATTGGGACCCTCATATATTACCAGTTTATAAAGTACGTCCATATCTTAAGAAGTATGCAGTAATTAATGTGGACCTGTCTAACGCTTCGGATTATAATGCCGACCATTTCAAAGTTCATTGTTGTCTCAAAAAGAGTTTTGATATTTAATTGGCTACTTGTCCCCAATTATAACAGAAAACAAGTTGCAAATTTATAACGGCTCGATCGATCAATCAAAGATTCAAAGTGCAAGGGCCACTTGTTCATATCATATATATAGAGACATGTAATCCACTTGGAAGACATTAATTAACGTTAAATTTAGGTGTTCAAAGTGTTTTTCTTTTCTTTTCTTCTAACTAGTTTATTAAATTAAAACAGTACACGGATGTTAATTTTTTTATGGGGTACAAGCAACCCACTCGGGTAAAAACAAGTCCACTAAGAAGTACAGACAAACCCCAATTTAAATAGAACTAACCCTGTCTCTATTACCGAGTATGATAATTGGAAGAAGTGTTTTAAAATTTGTTAGGTGTTTGTTAGGCGGCATATGAGTGCTTAACGCCTAGTTGTATATACGAATGCTTAGACAGACTTAAACATAAAATATTGTTTTAGGTATATATATATATAGATGAATTTATATCTACAATATGTTTTATTTAGAGAATATATTTTTGAAATTCCAGAGATTTACGAGGTTCATACCATGAAAAGATTGCCATCTTATACTCATTTGCCTTCTACTATTTGGGCTTGGCTTCTACTTAGATCTAATTTATTTGGGCCCGGTTCCATTTGGTGTTTGCTGGATTTTTTATTTCAAAATTTGCTTTTCCGGACTTTATTTGAGAAACTGCTAAGCAAAAGAATATGTGGTAGAGGCTAAGTTATGTTGAGACCTGACAAAATTCTCGCCGTCTTCACCACAACGATAGTCATCAATGCCCTCACTGAATAGGAGGCGATCCAATAGATCTCAAAAACATCATCGTTGCCAAACCCAAAGAAATGGTCCAAATTTTGTTGCATAAAATGTTCCATTGCTATATATTATTTACATATACACATAAGTATGTAAGAGCTTCTTTTTTTGTTTGTAATAACATGTAAGAGTTTAACCTACCAACTTATATAAGTCTAATGGTTAGGATTTAATTATCACGTGGATCTAAACCATGATTTAGATATTTTGTTTGTGGTTTTAATTATGATTGACTATTATAAACATCTTAAATGATGTTAAACAAAAACATGTTCGGGATATCTCAATTATCCTTCTTTATCAAAAAATTCGACTTATCTACAAATCCTAAAAATCCGAAATTTTTGTTCCAAGAAAATCAACCAATTTGATGAATTGGTAGTGATAATCCCATTTTTCTTTTGTCGATATTATTTATATATGCGCTATGGATGTGTAAGAACTAAGAACTGAGTAGATAATCAATCACACGTCGGCTTTATCAGTCTCCATCACCTCGTAAGAGTGGATTCGTTCGTGGACTATATAACAAAAACATGTTCTTAATTAAACATTTAATTATCTTATTAATGACGTAATTAAAAAGATGCTAAACCCTTTTTTTGTAAGGCTTGTAATAAACATTTAAAAGAAATTAAATAAATCATAAAATCAAACTGATAAATGATAACCAATGAACATCAAAAACCTTTTTCTTGTACCAAAACCAGTGGGCAGATTTTTGACAGGCGCCTCATATTGTTTGTTTTCTTCTAAAAAGCAAAACTGTAACGTTTATAATTTTTGTTGTAACAAGAAAGTTTGAATATTAACGCTTTTCAAAATGTAGTCTTTACATACTGAATATAATTAATTAGGTACATAGCCTTTTTCGAAAAGTTTATTTGTGAAAAATGATGCGGTTCCAAAATCATAAATAAGTGTTAATTTCTTGCGTGTTTTTATCAAATAATGTAATAATATTAAAAATAGCTTTTTATCACATCAAAATAACATACTATTGTTTTTTAAACACACTTATACTGTACGAAAAATCAACATCAATTTATTGAAGATCTTTTTACCATACCATTTTTACAAATAAATTCAGGAGGTTATCTAGAGCTTAGACCCTACCAAGTACTGTATTTTTCCCCGTAAAGCTACGGTCCAATCCGTATAGCCTCCCTAAAATCTGGAGTAGAAAGAGGCTTTGGTGGAAAAGAAAAATAACGTGGGACATTATAGGCATTAAGTGCTGAATATGAACAAAGGAGTTTTGTCTCACGTGTAAGTCACGTGCCACCTTTATTGCTTAATATTTTTGTTTATGAAATTTTTAAAACTTCTTTTTTTGGTTTGTTTATTCTGTCGGTATCATCTCTGGGTAGTTCTCGTGCATGTCTCCCACTTTTCATCTCCAAAGTTTCCTCGTATCTCTACCCCTCTGGACCTCAGCTAACACTCAATTACGTAAATACCCCTCCCATTTTAATCTTTGTTTTTGTGCTTTAATTTGAATTTCAAGTTTAGCTTACGTTTCATAGACTCGTGAGGACGTAACTACGAGTATAGATAAAAGGTGAGTGGTAGATGGCGTGGGACGTAACCCAACGATGATATGATGAGGATTGACATACGATGATAGAAAGATTAAAGAAGTGGGTTTGATTGAGTGAGACGTAATTACGAATATAGATAAAGGTGAGTGGTAAAAATCGTAATATTGGAATGCATGGAGGGCAAATCCCAAAGAATGAGAAAGTGGAAAAAAGATTGAAAGAGAGAGAATTGGCATTCCCGAAGAAGGAACTCCCCAACTTTTGCCAAAACAAAATGCCAACTTCACTGAAACACACAACCTCCTTCCCCTATTTCTTGGCCTTTTCTTCTTCTTTTTTAACACTAAACCAGTAAATAATAGTGGAAAATTAGATATAAAGAAGGATCCCTGTTGAAAAAATTATTATTTTTTGAGAAAGTAATCATCTGAAATATATTCGTTTTAATCAAAATCATAAAGCATGGACTGCACCAGTTTTTTCCACCACTTTCTCCAAGAAACGCAAAAGATGAAAAATACCAACTCACTTTATGACTCATTAGTAACTTCTTCCTTATAAATACACATTCTCCACAACTTCTTTGAGTTTTACTTCTGAACAAGAAAACTCACAAACACACCACATCATACGTATAAATGTCACTTATATACATATAAATTGGGATAATGAGAATCAGCTGCAATGGGTGTAGAGTCTTACGCAAGGGTTGCAACCAAGATTGCACCATAAGACCATGCCTTCAGTGGATCAAATCCGCAGATTCCCAAGCCAATGCTACACTCTTCTTGGCTAAGTTCTACGGTCGAGCCGGTCTCCTTAACCTCATCGAATCTGGTCCTGACCATCTTCGTCCCGGTATACACTGAAAGCAAACGATTCCTCTTTAATGTTCCATTGATTTAACCTTTTTTTACACATAACGGTCCATTGAATTATTTTACAAAATCTTTGGGATTATGAGAGATCCACGAGAGATTTGGTAACATAGTAGCAAACAAGGATCTAAATTTCAATTTGAGTTTTTATCACATATCTTTTACATGCACACACACACACACACACACACTTTAAAGTAGGGACATTTGATTTTCATTTTCCGGTTGATTTCTTAACCTGTCATTGTATTTTGTAAATTTTCTAGCAATATTTAGGTCACTTCTGTACGAGGCGTGTGGTCGGATCGTGAACCCTGTGGATGGTTCGGTGGGTTTGATGTGGTCAGGGAACTGGGCCCAGTGCCAAGCAGCCGTTGAGTCCGTGCTCAACGGCTTACCAATCACTCACACACCTCTTCCCAGTGCATCCGCGTCGCACCAGATCATTCCTCCTCACAGGACTTACGACATACGCCACGTGGCGAAAGATCCAGCAACCGGCGGCGACAGTTCGGAGAGTCTGGCCCCACGTGTGAACGGTAATAAGAACAAGACACAAACTGGCCGATTCAAACGCCTCGCTGATGAGTCTGTGAATCAACTAGGCGAATGCAGTCATGACACGTGGCAAATCCAGAGTTCTGGTGCTACGCATGGCTATGGCCAGTTGGCGTTGGAGACTGTGGAGAATCGAAAGGAAGCTCCATTAAATAAAAGTTCGAATCTTGGGTTTGATGATCAAGTCGATACCAACGAGGTTGGCTTAGAGCTGAGACTTGGTTAGATAAGGAAACAAATAGATAGCATTATTATTATAAGTTCATAACTGTCTTTTTAATTAATAATTTCACTTTCTATTTAAAAGGAGAACCAAAAAAAAAAAAAAAAAAACACAAAACCAATGATGGTCGACGCGCGAATGTATATAAAATTTGGTATTAATGTGAATTTAGGCTATGGTATATTTGAAAGAAATCTCGACGCTTTATATGCACAATGCATGATTATATATATTTACAGTTTTTTCTCGATGAATCGTCATTAAAATCATTACAAGAAGCACATCATTATTTTGAAATTATTACCTTCTGCATATGAAAATATAAAATATAATATAAGTACAAAACGATTTTACCATGAGATTTAACAATACATGCCATGATATCGGCAAATAGACAAACTTGGGGGGAAGAAACCGGTTCAGGCTAATTGGGCCATCTTCATTACTATGGCATATTTGTTACTATGATTTGCTTATATATATATATATATATAAATAAGAAATAATTATTGATACCAAAAAAAAAAGAAATAATTATATTATTTTAACAAATAAACTAATATAAGAGAGAATTTGTTTCTGTTGAATTTTTTTTTTTTGTCAACTAGTTTGTTGAAAATTATTTTCACAAGAGTAAAGTCCAAAAACTAATTTTTTTTGTAAATTCCCTAGATATTATTTGAAAAGTTTTGAGAAAGAAAGTTATTGATGTGTCATATTGAGAGCAAATTAAATTAAGTGTTTATCTTTCTTTCAAAGAACTGAAAATATTAAGATGACATGTTTGGGTTAAGAATTGTTATTAAGATTTGGACAAATCGATTAGCGCCATGTATAATTTTAAGTTAGGAAAATTTTGTAGCAGCATGAGTATTTCAGCTTAGAAAAAATGATTAAAGAGAGGACCACATACAAACACATCACTTCTACCGTGCTACATATATACGTGCACCAAAATGATTACAAAATTCCAAGTTTAACGGTTTAAAGTTGGAGGGGCCAACTTCGTCCTTTCATTCTTTGTAAACTCATCTGTCAAATAGCACCAAGTCGGCCGAGTTTAACGGTTTTTTCTTTTTACCCTCGGAAAAATATGTATACGTTTTTATAATATTCATAGTATATCCCAAAATCTCAAAATAATCCGAAATCTAAAAAAATGCAGATTTTTAATTAGGTAGAGAAACCGAATGTTTTTTAACTAGACTCAACTAGAAAACCAAATGTAAACAAATTTTACTACGACTCTATCTCTTAATATACACCCACAGAAATCACACTACGCAATACAGACCAAATATATGTTCTCATTTTTTTTTCTGAAATTTAGAAATATCTTTGTGACATTCCATATGTTTAATTATTTTGGTTACAGCATCTTACAAGCAATCAAAATTCACGTTGTATCAACTAATAAATCATCCTTACAAGATAGTCAAATTTTTGGTGATATATAAATATTTACATAGGTAGCTCACAAACGTGCAAAAATTTCTAACATTGCAGAAAAATAAAGCTCACAATCACCAAAAATTAGCAACAAAGAAGTAAGAAGAGATCACAGTGATTAATATCTATAGTTAATAAAGATCTTCTTAGTGAGCAGCAGCAATTGAAGATCTCTTGACGAACCTTCCTTTCATTCGAGGCCTTTTCTCAGCATTCAGTTTTCGTACCTCGTATCTTATCTTCTTGGAGAACAACCTTGTCCTCCTTTTCTCTCGGTATCTTGAAACCCTAGCCTCTCTTCCTCCATCTCCAGCCTCTCCCATGTGTAACCCTAAGCCGCGAAAGGGGTTGTGATGATGAGTCTCTCCTCCACTTCCACCCTAATTATTCATGACACAAATGAGATTTGTCTATTAAAGACAATTAATGCTTTATTTTTACATGTTTTGGGATTAGTTTGGGTTTCGACCATTAACTATCCGGTTGTATAAAAAAGATTGAACAAACACAAGGCTTGGTAGAAATACCGTGGAATCGGTTGGGCAACAAAACATGTCGAGGTCTATTTGAGGTGGCTCTCGGGCGGTCCATGGGGTCCCTTGGCCTCCCCAAGTGGAAATAACCGATTCGTAGTCCAAGCTAAGCATAAGATTCTTCTCCTTCTTCTCTTCCTTAATCCTACCACTCATCTCATTCACTCCCACGCCCATTACATTCTTCAACACGCCTTCTTTCTCATCTTCTTCGAATGTCGTCTTGTGTGTGTACTCATAATCAAAGCTTATTTCAAATGGAGAAGTCTCATCAGCTTCATCTAGATCACAAACTTCTCTTGTCGCAACTTCTTCCTCCTCCTCCTTTCCAATCTTTAACATCTCACCTAACCCTAGCTCTTCCATGGCATGAAATTCTCGCTCTATCCCTCCACCGAGGAGAGTCTCCACGTCAGCTGTGAACTGAGCCAGTTCCATGTCGGTCGGGAATAAGCCATTCAGACAACTTTCAGCGTTGTCATCTTCTTCGTCGCTGTTCTTGAAACTTAGGGGCATTATTGGAAACTCAGTCTTTGTCTCCATGGATTCGTTTAGGCATTGCTCATCAACCATCGGGTTCAACTCCGGCACCTGATAGATAAGCTGCTCTTCAACCTCGTAGCTTTCCGTCTGATCCTCTGTGCTCATCTCGGGCACAAGATCATGGAAAACCATCGTGTGGCTCTTCTTGCCCCCACGTGGAGTCCGAGCTTTACGTGTAAATCCCTGATGCCACGTGGCTGAGTGAGGTGACGAGGAAGAGGAGGCGTGGCGATGCTTTCCGGCGCTAGCCGACTTCAAGCGAACCCTCTCGTGCCTACGGGCTAGAGGGTTCGCTGAGTGGACCGAACCGTCACAAGAATGGCAAAGGAAAGCATCATCAGCTGCGCAATACCAACGCGCCCGCCTCTTCACGCAGCTGTCGCATGCCCTCGCCGTCTTTCCTCCAACCGCATTAGCCAAACTTTTCATCATGTTACAACTTTATACTTATCACCATGAACGAGAAGAAGCCTTTACTCTTGAGTAAAAACTAGTTGCCAAGTCTCACTTGCGAAAAGAATGTTTATCGAACTATGGGTTCTCTGTTTCAAAGGTTTCAGTTTTCGAGAAGTGGCTATAAAAAGGGAGACTACATTTTGTTTTTATGAGGCAATGAGGGGTAAAGTTTTAATTAGAGGTGTTGTAGTCTTGTACATGTCCCACACGATGTGAACTTTTTTTCTTTTATTAATTTGGGAGTGTGATTAAAGTTAAATTTTTGATGCACTTTTTGGTTGTTTATGCTACCCATGAGGGCCATGAAGAGGTCTTATCTCGATTCTGATTGGTCGAGTTCTTCAAGATGATCCTCTTCTTAGTGTTTTGATTGGTCAGCTTCTTGATCAGATGGATATCTTTATGGTCCACCTGTCGCTTTCGTTGCCCAATCACTCCTTATATTTGGATTTTATTACTTAATTTTGTTATAATTCGTTATTTCCCATGGAAAAGTGGATTAGTATGGACTTATTCTCGTGATTTTGTAGAAAGCGAGGTTTTGATTGGTTATGTCGATTTAAGTCAGGAGTAATCAGCATGACAATTGATTATATATGTTGTTGATATATCTACATCGTTTTTTTGGTTTATCTACATCTTTTTTTCTACTTGTTCATCTTAAAATTTTAGAGATAACGAAATAGTATTCATATTTTGTTGTGTGTGTGTGTGTGTGTGTGAGCAATTCCAATTTGACGCACTATTTTTATATAATGTATCGATAATTTCGGACAAGAAGTAATAATACGTAGATATTATACGAGAAAACTGGAAAAAAAGTATATAAAAATTTGAAAAAAATGAAAAACTGCAGAATTTAGATATTCCTATATATAAACCATTGGAGTAAAAAGAAAAATAAAAGATAAAATGGATAACTATCAACTATGGTTTGTGCTGGACCACATCAATATGCAGAAAACATCAAAAACAAAGGCATCAACCTTTTGTTGAGAAGATAAGAGGATCGATGGATAACATATACGGCTCCTGGCTTTATTCGTTTACTTGGAAAATGATGTTTCTATTGTTTGTAACATTTTGTACGAACTAAAATTTCGGTGTCTGATTATTCATTAAATTAGATAAGAGATCATTACACCTTAACCTTTTGCCCAATCTAGGAAATTATATATGTTATTATATCCTTATTTTTGACAAAATATAATTATATATGGGTTAAAACATTGAGTTGGCATCATACATGTTTGCATTTCCTATTTGGATTCCGGACCCAAATTTAACGATATCACGAAACAAAAACCGAACTCAATCCTGACAACATTATCGAATCCGATCTCAGTAACACACCAACATTATGAAATTGACCGATCCACTATCATGCGACCTCGCTTGTTATGTGATTACTGATCGTTATAGTAACACAGTTAGTGGGGAGAAGTCGATTGATTTGTGTCAAGTATTTCTTCAGAGTAAATGTTTTGGCTGCACGTTGGATAACAAAAACTCGTAGAGCCATATGATGTGTTGGTTTCTTTATTGAAGTATTTCCGACGTTTTAAGCTTTGTTATGAGCTGGATTTTCAGGCTCATTTAATTGATAGAGGCCCAATATGTATTTCGTAACAATTTGAGAAAATATATTGACTCATATTTACAAACTCGTAATAAATCCATTGTATGCATGAGCGAGGGCAAAAGTGTGATTATTATTTTGAAACGAAAGTTATGATTAGTATTTTTTTTTTGCGAGTCTACTAAATGGAGACGCTGATCCGTTTTGTGAGTCCTGACCTCCCACTTTGGCGCCATTCTCATGATGTGTTCAAGCTTAAGTACTTCTTGATTAATTAAGCACACATGGGACCAAATTCGCCACAAGCGAGACAAAGTTGCTTGATCGCTTACCATATGGTTTTCACATGCAGTGTCGAGATTCTCTTTCATCGCTTGGTTTGCGGTGAAGAATATGCATGCTTTGTGCAACTTTGGAAGCTTACTCACTCGTTGGTTCCACACACATTTAGCTCCCTAGCTTTTCTTTCTGTTTTTTTCTTTTTCTTTTTTCTTAAAGTTCAATTTCCTTTTCATTTGCTTGTATATAACATTCTTTATTAATAAATTTCACATCTCAACAACATCTCTCAACTATTTTTTCTCTATACAATCCGAATCGAAATTAATTTTGTGTTCTGATTCCTTCTCTCTATAACTACTGTAATCCTTTAAACCAAAAAAAAAAAAAAACTACTGTAATCCACATTAACACCAAATCATATCGGGTAAGCAATATGGACGGCAGCGATGAAAACAAGAAAAACTTACTTATTTTTATCGAAATATAAATAAATAAATAAAAGAAAATATTATTTATTTTGATACACCACATCCACAAGTTATTAATTACAGCACGAGAAACTAAAAAAGACCCCAAATGAAAAGTAGAGATTTAAGTATATGCAGAGCAATTAAATACAAACATTTATGCTTTGCTTTTTCTTCTCTCTAAACTTCCAATTTCCCAATCCCCTTGAATCCGAATCCCAAGAAAGTAAATCAACCTAAACCGTACACAAAACCAAACCGTACTTGAAGAGGTTTTTTTGGTTCAGAGTTTGACAACTTCAGGGATAAAGACAGGGTAACGGTCGATACAATCGGACCATGGTCCGTCCTTAGATGTTTTAATCGTACGGTTACATTTCCACACGGCAGAGTTACACTTGAAGCCGCTCCCAAACGCGATCTGCCAAACTCGATCTCCTCTGTTCATTCTCCCTTTAGACTCGATGTAGCTAAGCTCGTACCACAACGATGACGATGAAGTGTTACCAAAACGATGTAGTGTCATTCTCGAGGCTTCCACGTGTTCTCCTGATAGCTGTAGATTCTTCTGGAGCTCGTCGATCACGGCTCTGCCTCCTGCATGGATGCAGAAATGTTCGAAGGCTAGCTTGAAATCCGGTATGTATGGTTTCCATTTCGGGTTGAATATTTTACGTCCGATTAGGGACGAGAGGAAGAGAAGCTGTTCCGATGCCGGAAGGACCAAAGGACCTGTTCGATCAAATTCAACCACAACCGAATTTCTAGTTTAGACCCGAATTTAATGCAACCGAATCGAATAAGCTAAATTTTGATAGGAACGAGACATATACAAAACAATACATTTAATTATACTGAAGTTATAGTATAGCCTAAATATTTCTTATCTAAAACCGAAATTAATCCAAATCGAATAAAAATTAGTTGAATGCCAACGCCTATGTATATTTGTCATGGTTTATATTATTGTTAGGGTATTAAAGTGAAATAAATTATATGGATTATTATTGTTACCTATTGTGGTGATGTTAGCCTTGAGGGCTTCACCGGCGATGGCCATGAGATCTTTGGACAAGTTGATGCCAACGTTTCCTTCTTTGTCTTCCTGTTCATAGACGCAGTAATAAGACTTGTCGTCAGCGCCACGGTGGGTCCGCACGAGGTGGCAAAGCTTGTACTTGGCTCGCCACCGGTCAGACCGACGGTTTGACATGAGAATTGCCGCAGAGCCCATGCGGAATAGGCAATTGGGGAGCAACATGGCTCTCTCATTGCCTTTGTAGTAGTTGGGCGTTATGATCTCCGTGCTGACGATGATTGCGTTTGAATTGGGATGAACTTGAAGCAGATCGCGGGCCAGATCGACTGAGATCAGGCCCGCGCTGCAGCCCATCCCTGAAAGATTAAAGCTTTTGATATTGCTCCTAAGCTTATATTTGTTGATAACCATAGCGGAGAGCGATGGAGTGGGAGAGAAAAGAGAGCAATTGACGATGAGGATGTCGACATCTTTAGGCTTTAGACCGGTTTTCTTGAAGAGATCGTCCATAGCCGTGAAGATAACCATCTGAGCCTCGCTTCTAGCCGCGTCCATGGTTGGAGTCGGAGGAATGTAATGAATAGCCGGAGGGAGACAAGTCTCTTCACCAAGGCCAGAACGTTCGAGGATTCTCATTTGGAACTCGACACTCTTAGGCTTGTCCTTGAGGATCAAACGAGAATGTTCCATGAAAGTTGCGAAGGGGACACGGCACGTGACAGGTGGTTTGTAACAAGAATAGTCAACGAGGTAGACGGTACGTGGCTTGGACATGAAGTAAACGGTGGAGATGAAGATAACAAAGAAAGAAGAACATAGAACCTGAACTAGGTCAAAGTGAAGCGAGTTCCAAACATTAAGAATCTCTTCTGGACCCATCCGAAGAAGCTCAACGGCGATGATTGCCATGATCGGGATCAAAAGAAGACTCAAGAAATGGTTGACCAAGTATTGGTAACCAAGTTTCACATACTTGAGCTTCACCGAGCTAGAGAACTCTGGCATCGGTGCCTGAGGCATCTTCGGATTGAGTTTAATGACAAATATGTATAATTTGTTACTTTTGTGATTAGGGTCTTGAAGATGAATTAATGAAGAAGAGAGAGGGAAGGTGAAGGATATAAAGGCAAAGAGAAGATGGGGTAGATGAGAGGAGTTAATGAAGAGTCCAACGTCACCCAACGCTCTTGTTTTGCTCTCTATTTAATTTTGCTTTCTTTTTTTTTGTTATTATTATGAGAAAAATGTTTTGCTTTACTTCTCTTCGATTTCCAGTTGTAACTAGACCAAAGCAAGTGATGGGAGCAAATGATAAGGACTGTTTCCCTTTGAAATATAGAATTTTCATGTTACAAAATTGTTGTTGAGGTAGAAATAAAATAAAAACAGCAGAGACGTGTCAGCTTTTGATTTCAATCGAGATCAAAGTGTTTGGTAACTACTTTGATTTGATGATCACGTAGCCCGGTAGGCGCAAAATAGTACTGTTACATTAATTTATCATGTATCCAAGAAAACATTGTTTTCAAAACTATATATTATTCTCTCTTTTTTGTCACTTATAGTTCCAGAAATGAAAGAATTAGTACTAATCTTTTCTTACGCATGAATTAAATGTACGTTTATACCTATAAAAAACGACTATATTTGTACGTAAAGTTACTTGTGAGTTTGGACCTATCACCCATGTACGTGGCAGAGAGCGTGAAAATCGGAGAATTTATAGTTATTCGGGTTGAATTTTTTTTTTTTTTTTGATAAAAGGTATTCTATTGAATTGGGATTCTCGGTGTGTAGCCTCCACAAACTTTCACTTAAGTCTTAAACCCCACAAAACTTTAACTTTGGGATCAGATTCCATATAATTTTTTTGTCAAAGTTAAACCACACAGATTCGAAATTTGAAAGTTTATCCACACAGACGTTAATTGTTGACGTTTTCCGTTTAATCTCACTTAAAATCGGATTTAAATCTAATTAAAACCAATTTCTGTTTTAATTTTGTATTAAACCAACAATCCAAACCCGATTGTTGTAAAACAAAAAAATCTGATTATAAACCCGATTTTAGAAATTTTTAACCAAAAGAGAAGGGGATTTCGTGAACCCGATTTTAAATATTCAACCCAGTTTTCAAACCCTAAATTTTCGATTGAGGATTTCGTGGGATTGATACAGAAGAGTGAGGATTTTGTGGCCATCGATTTCATCCCGTAATTGTTTTACGAGAGTTTTCTTCAAGTTTACGAGCTTTTCCATGGGAGTTAGGAGTTTGTAGTATGTGTTGTTACTTCTATTAAAATGTATGAGACAATCTGTGTTGTTAAGATGGTGTTTCAATGAAGGCACGAGAATTTGGTATGTTAAGACAAGAGGAAAAAGACAATCTGTTAAATGAAAATGCTTTTGTTACCATTGAAGATTGAAGTACCATTACAAATAACCGACCATAACAACCGATTACCATACTGCTTAAAGTAACAAAAGAAAAGGTTTCTAAGAAGGCCAAAAAAAGAAATTCTCTTCTTAGAAAGACCAAAAATACTAGCCGATTAACATAACCACTTAACGAGCCATCTACTCCTGATCCACTTGAGACATTGGCTGTGTAGATTGACTCCCACAAGCGTCATTATGAGCCTGAAAACATAAGAAACATAACAAATCCAAAAGGCACCAAATCACTTATATGCAAGCTTCGTTTTATCCCACCTATTCTGTTTAATGTTGCGACCTTCTCCGAGGGCATGATCTAACACAGCCTCTTTAAACGCTACACCACTGTAAAACACTTGTCCCACGCGTAAATTACTTCCATCTCATCTTCTTCGGATTGGTTCGTTTCTCACATTTCCAGCAACCATAACAACGTCTTCAGAATCACTCTCACTGTCGCTATCTGGAATAGAATTATGCCGTACCGGAGCCTCATCCATAAACGTCGCCACAGCTTCCTCAATTTCTATGTGAAATCTATCCATCTCTTCTGCATGATCTTCAGGAACATCGTTTTCCTCACTGAAAAATAAAACCATCATCTGCTCCATTAGGCGTTTACTTTAACTATTGCATAGAAACAATTACAAACTGAACTTAAAAACATCAAATAAACCATGTTCTCCTCTTTAGATGATGCAATAGCTAATTGTTCGTAGGAGAAATCAAGAGCAAAAATTTAAATATCTAGCAAAGGAAACAACGAGAGAATAATCCAACACACACACACACATTGAATGCCTAAGAACAAAAACAGAAATTGCTAACGACTAAAACCAAGAACAGGAAAAGGATAAGAACCAAATCCCGAAATCACACTTAAGCAAAGAAACAAAACAGAACATCATGTACCTCATCGATGACATCTTCTCACTCGTACGAACTACGCAACGGAATTTTCAAT
Source organism: Kernera saxatilis (assembly GCA_900406395.1). Taxonomy (NCBI): domain Eukaryota; kingdom Viridiplantae; phylum Streptophyta; class Magnoliopsida; order Brassicales; family Brassicaceae; genus Kernera; species Kernera saxatilis. The sequence continues at coordinate 33,959 of OVAY01000670.1, forward strand.
CGCCTCCGAAATTGAATTGAGAGACTGAAATCGAAATCGGACTAGGGTTCGTTCGTCGATGAACTTTCCCCTTCTTGATTTGGGATTTTGAAACCCTATTTTCCGATTAGAGGGTTTGGTATAAGGGTTTAATAGTTGGGTTGGGTTTGAAATCAATTTGGGTTTTATTATTTTGGATCAGGTTTGAATTCGGGTTTATATTATTGGTTTAGAATCTAAGAAGATAACTAAATGATTTTTTTTGGTTTGGTTTATGATTTAAATCCGGTTTTAAGTGAGATTAAACTGAAAACGTTAACAATTAACGTCTGTGTGGATAAACTTTCAAATTTCGAATTTGTGTGGTTTAACTTTGACAAAAAAATTATATGGAGTCTGACCCCGAGGTTAAAGTTTTGTGGGGTTTAAGACTTAAGTGAAAGTTTGTGGAGGGGTACAACCCGACAACCCATTGAATTGCAAGCGGAAGTGTTACAAGATGAAGATAAAACAAGATATAAGAACAACGAAACTAGAGGGAGAGAGAGAGCAGATAGAAGACCCTATAAGGATACTAAAAGGTGAACCCAGAGAAGTCGAGAAGCTTGCTAGCCCCGAAGCACCTGAAGAATAAACTGTGACCTCACAAAGTCCAAGTGGGAAAGCCGGCTAAAGGATTACAATGGCGGAACAAACAACCGAAACAGACTGAGACCCAACTAGCCGAGTCAAACTCCCAGCCCGAACAAGCAGCAAACCCGGAACTCCACGCAATCCAACAAACCCGATATTCGGGTTGAATTGTCATTGTATATTACAGATTTTTTTATATACATAAAAGAAACTCCATATTTTTTGTTTCACGGATATAAAATGATTGAAAGTTAATTAAGTTAATAGACTAATTTAAGCTACATAACGTTGTTATATTTTGGTTAAATTTAATAAAGCATACCAATCATTAAAAATAAAAAATTTAAAGCTACCTAAATTACAAAATATTAATTATTCATTTTTACATGTTTTGTAAAACGAAATATTAATATTGCATGATTGAAGCTTGTAGTTTAATGATTCATAATAGTGATGTCATCGTATCATATATAACCCAAATATAAAAGGCGGAAATGTGCATGTGACACCATTGGAAACGAAGCGTTTAGTGATGTCTTTGAACTAGGTAGCATTTTTTAATTAAGTTAAGAAAAAATATCAAAATAACATCACGCTTCTAAATTATTTATTTTATTATGCTTTCAAAGTCAGAATCACAAAAATTACAAAGCTTCTAAAATGGAATCAGTTTTTTTTAAATGATTCCAACTTGACTTTTTCAAGAATCACATTTCCGTGGCATTTTCTCATGTTTTTAGGAGTTTTCGATTCCAATTTCGAAGCGAGATGCAACTCGGAAATTTTTTTTATGTTACTTAGACCTATATGAGTTATAGACGACAATAAAAAAAGTTGCATTGAATGATTTGTTTTTCGTTATTCTAATATGATTATATATATATATATATATCTCTCTGTTTGGTTGGCGCATTCATTGTAGATGTAAGAGTGTGAATATTTGATTATAGTCTTGTAGATGTCATAGTTCGATCTCCTGTTCTTTGGAATTCTCTGGAAAAGACAGCAATATCAAAATTATACCATTATGGGTCTAATTAATAGAAAATATCATATATGAACGACAAAATTACAAAATCAACAGAAGAAAAGGAACCGAAGGCTTCCAAAGCTGAGTTTTAGTGAAAGTCATTCACCATGTTGATTGTAAAGAAGTTTTGAAATCTCCATAAAACTTCAATAACATTCAATATAAGACTATTTAAACATTCAATTAAGAAAAAAAGCATTAACTATTTCTTTCCAAAATAATTTCAAAACTAAAATTATAGTACGGATCCGATTGGTAATAGTAAAAAATTTGGTAAAACTTTTGATATTTTTAATTCTTCTTACTTTTATAATTAATAACTATCAAAATAATATATCTCTTATCGTTGCGACTTGCGATAAAGGTTACTAATCAAACTAAACATATAATTATTTCATTGAACGAAGCCAGCAATTGATTTATTAAGGAAAAAACAAAATTTATTAAAATACGACGGTGGATTACCAATTAATCTTTTAAGTTTAATCTCCTTGGGCCCAATAGTCATTTGAAAAAGGAAAAACACGAGGGAAAATCAAACAGTAGTTACGATGTTTGACTTGGAAAGTGCAAGTAGATAAATCTTGAGATCCACATTTCGGAAAACATGAGGCAAATCAAACAGTAGTTACGATGTTTGACTTGGAATCTGAAAGCAGACAAATCTTGAGACCCGACGATTTTACATATAAAGACGATCCACCAAAACCTCAAATATAAAGTCCAAATCTTTTCTGCTATGATTCTTTGCCAAACATAAATTTTATCCCATACTTGAATAAGAATGCAAGATATTTACATTTTTTATCATACATGTATGAAAGAGCCAAATTAGAGAAAACTCTGGAGAAATTGGGATCAAAAGCTTTTATAGCTAATGAATCTGCACAATAAGACAAAGGAATTCAAGGCTGTATCAAGGAGTCCCTCGTCCATTTAATCTGTTCATCATATCAAGCAAATAAGACAAACCATCAAAAGTAAGCTAGCAAGCCTAGACAGAGCATCAACATCAAATCATCCTCCTTCAGCTCAAACTGCATTGTCATACCTATCGACTTGGTTCCAGTTTATTCATTTATCCACTCATTAATGCCCACAAATTTTGATGAAGTTTAGTTCCGATCTGTTCACTAGATTGATAAGTACTTGAGCATCTCATTTAATACGAATAAAATGTGTCTATATTTCATTAGCCACACCGATTTCATAGTCTATACTACAGTTCTTCCGTCACCTTTCAGAATAAATGTACATGGAGATGATTTCTTTATTCCTCCTTTGAGACAAAATGATTTTCTATTGTTTTCCAATACAGTCTATTACTTTGGGCTAGGCTGAAGAGCAAAAACTCTCATCCGAAAGCAATATCTTCTTGCATGTGATTTACGACCCCAAATATTAAATTCGTAATAGTCAATACGAACAAAGAAAAAAGTATAAGAAACCGGAAAAGAAAATTCAAACGAAAATTCACATACATACATTGGTAACTAAAGGTATTTTCTCTTAATTAAGATGAAACTTTATTTATAATTCCTCACAACATAAATATAATGCAACGGCCCCGCACAAAGATAATGTGATGTGACAAAATCAATACACGAATCAACCAGCTGCCACCCAATACCTTATAAGACGTTTAACAAAAATAAATAAATGTAATTTTAACCAACACTTATTCTTCAATATATATATCTACGTGGAATTAGTTGCAACTCTCAACAATTTACAACCTTTATATTTATTTTTTATATGTCAGTCTGCATGTGAGAAATGCTGTTTCTTACACTTTACTTTATGTCTCAGGGTAAACTTCGCAATCCTCCTAAAAACTTGACAAGCTGTTTTTTTGTTTGCTATCTTACGACAACCTATAAAGGAATTACTTATTTCAATCGATTATTCCATCCTAAGAACATTACAGAATTAACAAAAACAAGATATGTAGGATATGAGTGATGAATGTGCTTGACGTGGTAGAACATATTTGATCATCATTCATCATTTTTTTATAAAACATGATAAAATCGTGGTAACAAATAAGTTGTGAATTTTAACCCCAAAAAAAAAACAAATTAGTTGTGAACACCTACAACCATATGAAGCAAATCTATTGCGTAGAAATGCGTTTTTTTGTCAAACTCGTATTGATTTATTATATCTAGAAATACATTTATTTTTGAAAGAAAACTATTTTGGTCAAGTGAAGTTTTTTTTTTATATTGTTTTGCATTACAACTGAAGTGTGAAAAATAAAAGTAATTAAGTTTGATGATCTTCTATTAATCGCTATTCAACTTTGTTCTCCTACGTTCAATAGTATTCTTTTAAATTAGTCTCAGTACGTAATATTTTTTTCCTCGTCACTTTTTTGAGAAAAGATTACTTAATTAAAACCTTCGATTGGCTTTCTTTTTTTTTGCTAAAATGTAAATAATCGATTGGCTTTCTTTTGACACCCTATGCATGTCCTTTTAGCACCGCCTTCATATTAGTGCGAGGTAAAAACACATGCATGCCCTTTACAAAGTTTTAAATATTCCTACTTTTTTTGCAATCCCAATTTAAGCAAGTGTAAGGCCGAATCTATAACGTCGTAGCAAAGAACTCCTTAACGTCTGAATTTGACAAATAAATTTTTGCTGATTTCGTGGATATCTATTTGTGAATATAGTTCGCTTAGGAGAACGGTAAGGCGGTAACTTACGAGTATAAAATCACATTTATGTTTTTTTGTAAAACGTGTTAGTTATACATAAATATATTTTTACCAAGAATTTTTTTTTGATTGAAGTAATTATGCTATCACATGTTCTAATTTTGGTATTTAAGGTATTTTGAAACTTAAGAATTTTTGTTTGTGCAAGATTTTTGTTATTCTCATCCTGCAGTTGTTTTGGACCATCGAATTGAAATATATGCATGTTTTAACATAGACAGATTATTTTGACGAGGTACAGATGAATGTGCATATTTCTCCCAAATATGTGAGATTTATGGGATAGATTGATTCAATTGTCATACGAGATTTTGACCATTTTTTACAAAAGTCAAGACCGATTTATCCCACCTATGGAATTCATCGACCCAGCCTCCTAGGCGGACTTTCTCCTAACTTTACTCTCGACTCGATTTTAATTGCTTTTAAACTCTATTTTTCAGGGAAGAGAACCCTAAGCTTTTTTTTTTATCATTCTATACTTTTCTTGAGACTCTTGTAAACAATTTGGACAAGAGTTCAACTCAACAATTATAAAAGATTTCTAAACCGTAGCTTTATTATTGTTTTACTTCTTTTTAAACAAAACAGATTGCGTACTGAATTGTAGCCACTTTATAATAGTCTATTTTCTTGGAATTGGCCCTTAAATCAAAGGGTTTTCGAATCAAGGTTCTATCGAATTCCTTCTATCTCTGTATACTTTTTCTATCGATAGAATTTAAACATTTACCAACCTAAAAAAAACTCACTAGCTTGAAATACCGGTGACTTCTCTTTGGATCCATGTAGAAGAAAAATAGTTAGTTAAGTAGCAATAATGAAGGAACGTGTTACTTGGATTAGTATTGGGTGAGATTTGACAGGACTGATCATTACGGAGACCATCTTCCCAACTATCTCTATTAATTTTGGTTTTTGGTATTGATAATAATGTCATTGTTTATATTGGACCTTAAGTCTCATCCCTATCATCTATTGTTTTCTATCAATTATACAAACCAGCTGAAAGACTGACCTAAACTTGTAGTTTTTGTCCCCTTGCTTTAATTAAGATGATTAAGAAAGCCAATCATTTCTGATTTTAAAATTGTTCAGAATTCGTCTTCAGACTACTAAGTGGACTGAATTATATACAAGTCAATGGGATCCTCTACACCATTTTCTCATTTTTTTGCTGTGGGTGGATTCGAATTCCAATAAAAAAGTTTACAGAAAGTGTGATTAGTTGACCGTAATACAAGAAACAATATTTTCCCCCTTAATCTCTTTGTTAATCTACTAATCACATAAATATAAGCGGAAAAATTTTCATCTAAAAATTGAGTAAAAATAATAAATGAAAGAAATACATCCCTCTAATAAAAGATTGGAAATTTTTTCCCGGTCTCTCCCACGTATGTCTTCCCTCTCTCTCCTTCTTTTACCTTTCCTCTCATATCCGGTTTATACACACCAATCACACTCGATAAACTTTTAACTAACTAAAAACACTTTTTCAAAATGATTTATATCTTTTGTAAATTGGATTTTCTTTTTTTTCAATTTTTGATGTGAAAATATTTTACAGTAGTGACAATTGATGATTGAACACACACAAGAAAACCCAAGATTTTATATATACTTCCTACTTAATTCGTTTTGTACAAGTAATAAAAGTTTGTACTAATACTTTGCTTGTTAAAAACTGATACTCGCAATTTCAAGTACCTGCTAAATATATTATACGAGGTGGTTATTAGTTACTTGCTACTTATGGCAATGTCACTTGTGGATTACTTGTTTTTAGCCGCTTCAAATTCAATGGGTAAACCAAGCTGATTTTTTTTTTTTAAATAGTGCTTGTTATTAAATCTGTACGTGCAATATATCTAAATTTTGTGATTGGTTACTTGATTTGACAACGATGGTTACTTGTTTTTTCTTTTTAAACACAAAGAAAATAACGAGTACAGACAAATACCAAGTATTTTAATTATGCCCACCCTACATAATCATCACACACACACACACACACACACACACACACAAAATGATCACAAACACATGAGACATGGGTGTCTATATGGACCTCCAAATTGCGAAACAAGAAGCCTTAAAGCCCAATGGGCCTTCGGGAATTTCATCTTGACGCTTACAAGTTGAAAGATCGCTAGTCCAAATCATATTTTGGACTGAAGCACCTTACACGTGTGAAGCAGTAAGACCAACAAAAAATAAATAAATCATTTTCATTTCTCCTGCGTGAATATGTAATATTGGTGATAGAGAGAGCACGAATGGAGTGAATCACCCACTCTCCTTTTACTTCCACAAAGATCACTTTATTAATCTCACCGAGTCTCTGACATTTCAAAAAAAAAAAACCCAAATTCGTTGAAGAGACGACGGATATGGCAGAGTATTTGGTAACTGGAGGAACTGGTTTCATCGCTTCTTACATCGTTAAATCACTTCTCGAACTCGGACACACCGTTCGAACCACTGTCCGAGACCCTCGTTAGATGCCAATTTTTTCTCACACTAACATTCCACTTTTTTTTTGATTATCTACCTTGGTTTTGATTTGATTTGTTGTTGAAAGGTGATGAAGATAAAGTGGGGTTTTTATGGGAAATGAAAGGAGCGAAACAGAGGCTGAAGATTTTCCAAGCTGATCTAACGGTGGAAGGAAGCTTTGACGAAGCAGTGAACGGCGTCGATGGAGTATTCCACACGGCTTCTCCTGTTCTTGTTCCACAGGATCACAACATTCAAGAGACATTGGTTGATCCAATCATAAAGGGCACAACCAATGTGATGAACTCTTGTGCAAAGTCTAAAACTTTGAAAAGGATTGTTCTTACATCTTCTTGCTCTTCGATCCGGTACCGTTTCGATGCCACCGAAGCCTCTCCGCTCAATGAGTCTCACTGGAGCGACCCTGAATACTGCAAACACTTCAATGTGAGAAACATTTCTCTCTAGTCTACTTGAAATTTTGATTAAACAGACTCCATTGACTAAGATATATGTAAATTAGTGGTTTATATTGTGTTATCGATTCGTCACCGTCCCGATTCAAATTTGGTAGAATTTCTCTCTAATCAACTTGAAATTTTTATTAAAAAGATTCTATTATCCAGAACATATAGACTAGTGGTTTGTATTATTATCGTCGCTGTGTAATTATCCGGTTTCAAACCCAATATATGTCGTTGAAAAAAATAACTTCATTGATGGTGTTTGCTTGAATTAATGCATAGCTTTGGTACGGATATGCAAAGACTCTAGGCGAGAAAGAGGCTTGGAGGATAGCTGCAGAGAAAGGGCTACACTTGGTGGTTGTGAATCCATCCTTTGTGGTTGGTCCATTGCTTGGACCAAAACCCACAAGTACTCTTCTTATGATCCTCGCCATTGTCAAAGGTCTTGCTGGAGAGTATCCGAATTTTACGGTCGGGTTTGTGCACATAGACGATGTAGTTGCTGCACATATATTAGCCATGGAAGAGCCTAAAGCATCAGGGAGAATCGTATGTTCGAGTTCCGTTGCTCACTGGTCTGAGATCATTGAGTTGCTAAGAAACAAGTATCCGAATTACCCATTTGAGAACAAGTAAAATCCCACTCTCATTAGATTCACCAAGGTTTCATATAATCAGATATCATTTGGTTGATTGATTGATTCTTTGTTTTGTTTCAGGTGCAGTAACAAAGAAGGAGACAATAGTCCACATAGTATGGACACAAGGAAGATACATGAGTTAGGATTTGCATCTTTCAAGTCACTACCTGAGATGTTCGATGACTGTATCAGCAGCTTTCAGGAGAAGGGTCTGCTCTGAATAGATATTTATTTCCAACTATCTTTATTGTCGATTTTTGGATAGCGAATCGTTATTTCTGTGGATTGAACTCTTGGAAGTTATAACTGATTGAAGTTCCCCTTTAAAGTCTGGTTCCAGTATAAATTCAATAAGCTGGTTTTGATCAAATCACTTGTTCTAATCTTGAGGTTTTAAAAATAACTTTAACTATGCCATGTGTAATGCGTCTAACTTCTCAGTTTTTGTCAACAGATTGTGTAACATTTTAACGAAATTTCTCACACCTCTAAGGCTCTAAGGCACTAACTAAATCAGGCTATTAAGCTAATGGGCCGAGAATCTCCTCTCTTTTTCACCCAAAACACCAATTCATGAAAGCATCATGGTTAAAAAAAACCTCGACAGAAAGTTTGTATAATTTAATTTCACAATTTCGCAAAATATTTGGGTTCGTTATGTCATATGTGAATGAATGTGAGCATTTGTTTAATCCGGATTTTTGTTCGGACTCTTCCAGCTTTTTAAAATTTCAATTTATTAATTAAAATATTCAAAACAAAACATAAACTAAAATATGTTTTGGTATGGTTTCGATTTCGGTTTATATTCAAGTTTTAAGCAAATAAACCTTTTTTTTTTTTTAGATCGATTTTCGGATAAAGAGAAAATGAATCTATGTAAACTATTATAAGTAGTTTTCGGATCGGTTATTGCGGTTCAATACGTTTCATATTGGATCAGTTTGTCCCTACTTATAATATAGCATCAAAATATTGAAAACTTTATCACAAGATCCTCTACTTCATCACCTCATGCATGTGCCCTACAATTCTACAAAGCTCTTCTTGTTATTGTATATCACGTGATTGAAACATGCCGCACGCACGTACAGAAAAAGAAATACAAGAGCATGTGCCACATAGTAGTGGAAGAGAGTGGGAGAGAGTTACTAGTTACTACTAATACTATAGAGTATAAACTCATCCTTTGACTTTTCCTCGTTCCCAATTCCCTTTATTTCTTATACTATTATACCACACTTTTATTTTTATTAAATTCCGAAATGCCATACAGCTGTTATAAATATTTGGAGTTAATTGAATAACCTGACAAAACCAACCCCTCACTTGTTGCCACTTCCGTGCAATTTCCCTCTTTAATTCCCACTCTCCTCTTCACTATTCAACTTTTCTTCAAAAACATAATAATTTCATAATCAAAAACCATAACTAAATTAAAATAAAAAATAAAAAAATGTTGGTTTGTGATGGCGCGGCGAATCAGCAGAGAAACAGTGAAGAGGCCACCAAATTTTATGAATTGTCACTTTCTATTAGATTCTCAGAATCGCAACACGTAAGAATCTAACGCTCCATTGGAAGGGATAAAAGCCAGAGGCGATAAGAACAATGAAACAACAATTAAATAAAAAAGGACTTCTATTAATATTTTTATCTCTAAGAAAAAAGAGAGGTTACAAAAGATGTAAATAGTGAAATGTAATGGAAATTAAAACTCTTTTAACTTTGGACGGCTCTAAAAGCACAATGGAAAAACCAAAAGTAAAGAGATTTAATAACCATAAGAAGCAAAAGCAGCATTGAATCATAATAAAAAGCTTCACACTTCACATTTCATCTTAACCTCTAAAACCAAAATTAACAAACTCCTAAATGCAAAACCCGGCTATTATGTCTTAAGATCTTACTTCTCTCCGGAACACACCTTTTTGTATGTCTTGAATACTAATAACATAAACTCATCATAAGGAAAAAAAACTCTTCTCACTTGAAAAACATAAGTATCCTATTAAGCTGCAAAACTTTTCATGGGGCAAGGAATGTTGAGAGGCGCGATTTGATCGAGGAAAGCGAAACTAGAATCAGCTAGCTCGAGCTCATCATCTGCAAAGTCGAAATCCGGTAGCTCGCTTGGACCACTGTCTTCGAATCCGTGAATATCATCGAGCAAACCGAAATCATCAAGCTGATCATCAGTGAGGAAACAATCAAAGTCGAGATCATGCTCGTTTCCACCAGCAGCCATTGGTCCATCAGCAAAGAAACCAAGATCTGGGATTTGCAGATGAGCAAAATTGAAATCGAACAACACATCCTTGCTCGAATCAACACCAGTAGTAGTAGTATCATTTGGAGTGATCTTGATCTCTTCTTCAGCATTGACACAAGTAAGAGCTGAAGCTGAGGTGTCTTGCTCAAGAGGAGCAACAGGTGAAGAGCGAGAGCATTGACTGGTCTCAGATGAAGAAACATCAGGTTTAGCATTCTCAGAAACAGAGACGGAACCAGTGGTTGTGGCGGCGACAAGTGCATCAAACTCTTTCTTCTTGTCTTTATAAGCTTGATGAGCTTCATCTTCAGTTTCAAAAGTACCCAACCATGTCCTAACTTTAGTGATGGGATGTCTAATCTCAGCGGCCCATTTCCCCCATTTCCTCTGCCTAACACCAACAGGCTTCTTAGACAACCTAGGACGAGAAGCCGCTGCTGCAACTGCTGCTGCTTTCTTGCTAATGGTTTTAGTACTGTCCTGAGAAGAACTCACAGAAGGCTCCAGACGAGCAGCAGATTCCAAGGATGGAAAGTTAATCTCACGGACGATGCGTTTCACTTTACGAGGCTTAAGCTCTTCCTCGTCGCTAGATGAATCATCAGTTGCATAAGGATCATTCACAATGATCCTGACTTTTCTCAAAGGTTGGGTCTCTTGAGGATGGGACACAGTGTTGCTTCTCTTGGGTTTCTTCATACCACTCAAAGACTGTTGTTTCCTAACCTCTACCATTGTTGTTTCACACCCAAATCCTCAAAATACCCAGACAAACTAAAGAACAAAAACGCTCAAAACTCTGTATCAAAAACTAGATCAAAAAAGGCTTGTAAAATCTCAGCGAACTATGAAAAAATAAAATTTTTGCTGCTTTATGTGAAAACCCCCAAATACTTCAACGCCAGAACAAGTCCTGCGAGATAAAATCAAAACATAGAGAGGCGTTTTAATCTCAGATCTTCAAGGTACGAAAATGGAAAAATAGATAATAAATGGTTAGATAGATTACCTTTTGGGTCTTAAGCGCATGGAAAGAGACGGAATCTCCAGAATAAGCCTCTGCTTAGCGCAGAAGTGAAGAGCGTTTGAAGAAGCAGCCAGACCAGATTTCAAAGAAGACGATGAAGAAGATGATGAAATCGGGGAAGAGATGTTAATCAGAGACAAAATCACAGCCGATTCAAACCCAGCCGACATAAATCCGCGTCACAAACGCTCCGATTTCTATTAACGAAACCCTAAGTCTCACTGTTCCTGTTCTTCGAAAAGACAGAGACAACAATAACAACAACAGAAGGTGAGAAACCAGTAGCCAAATAAAACCCACACAGCTAAAACCCTAGAGAGCAGAGAGAAAAGAGAGATTAGAAATCTGGGGAGGAGATTTTTTTCTTATAGGGTATATAATAAACAAAAAAAACGAAGGATCCGTGACAAGTTTCAGAGAGAAAAAAAACAGTAAACAAGTGTTAAAAAAAAAAGACTCGATTTTTACAATACCTCACAGAGACGACGCAAATCTCTAGAAGAGAGAAAAAAACATAAACATCAAACAAACAATAAACAAATCGAAGGAAGACGAAAACGGTTCTTTTAATAAATTTTCATGGAGAGAAACGCAGAAGCAAATAAAAATATTTATTAACCTTGTTGGTGTGTTTCTTCCGATTCTCTCTCTATCTCTCTTTCTTTCTCTAACTTTTTTTTTTGGCTCTGAATAAAGCTTTCACGCTCTTTATATTCTGAGATTTACGATATACACACTATTGCTGATTTATTTCACTTTTTACAAATGACGGTCAAATGGAACCATTCAAAGAAAAAAGCGACAAATATGGGAAATAAAATATTCAGTTTTTTTTTTGTAACAGCCAATTAGAAACTAGAAATGGTAAATTTACCTTATTCTGTTAAATAATCTTTGCAAATTTATAACCTATTCACATTTATTGACCTCTTACTATGAGATTTAATAAAATTTCCGTTTTTGTATAACCAAATAAAATAACAGTATTTGACTGTAGTGCAAAGCTTTTGACTTAATTATTTTTGCGTTACAATAATATTTTATTAGTACCAGAAGAAGAAGAAAAAAAAAGGAATTTAGCATAGTATTGTCATGGGGAAACATATTAATAAAATTAGCTGGCATGGTGGAAAGTAGGGACAATTTAACATTAATGGCGCATGACTCTCTCTTACTCATGCATCTATCATGGCCCGCCAAGAATCCCAGCGCGTGGACCTCACTCTCCATTTCCACAAAGAATCTTAAGAAATTAGTATTTAGTATAATATTTTTTCTTGATTTCTGATTTTTCTATACTTTGTTTAAGTTTTTTTCTTTATTTGGATAGATATCTAAATTTTTAAATATCTTTCTATCTTGGTAAAAAAAATCCCAACTATATTCAAAACAATATCGGAACAAAATCTTTAAAAACATCTAACTAAATCCAATCTTCACTAGATTTCTATATTTATTTTTTTTTGTAAGGAACTAAACCAAAAAAATCAGTATCACATTTGGTTTTAGATTAACCAAAGCAAATTGAGGTAACCAAGTTGTTGTAATCAAAAATAAAAATAAAAAAATGTTGTAATCTAAGCGCAAAGCTCACACATTTATAGTGTTTCTTACATGAAAAACAAATAACGATAATGTTCAAAAAAATAAATAAACAACAAATAACGGCAGCTAAAAAGCTCTCGTCTATACAAATGAGTCTGTAAAAATGGTTTAATGTGAATGTTTACAAAAAAAAATAATAATAATAAATTGGTTACGTTCTGTACAATTGTGCGGCTGAAATTTAGGTTTCTTCGCAAACTTTGAATAGTTATCTTGTACCTAAAGGAAGGGGACAACACATACCAAAATTGCAATGTCTAAGTTAATTTTAGATTCTCGATTTTTATGCTCATTTAAATTCGGAACATTTTTAGCGATAATTTATACGATTTTCCATTTTATCTACTTTCCGAATTGAATTTATAAGTTTTTTTTAAAAAATAGGCATAAGATTAGGACAAACAAAAGTCCAAAATTATTTAGAATATTAGATAATTTTGAGGGTTGTTAAAAATAATTCAAAGTTAATGCCTCATATGAGTCATGACTTTTACACACTATTATCAAATGTTCAAAATTGTTTATCTTTAAGCAAAGTAGTGAAGTGGTCGTGGAATAAATATCATAGTCCAAATAATTAAGCAACAAGCTGTCGATTTAAGGATCAACACTATATAATTATTGGAGGTGGAACGAAAGTGCTTACTTTATAGGGAAATTAGGTCCGGTAACCAAAACCAATACCATAATTCATCGAATAACCATAAAAACTAGTGGCTATGATATTCTCTATATAAATTACAATATATATATTTATACCTTTGTTTACTTATCTCCGGCGACAAATCGGTTCATTTTTTTTATTTCTCTTTCTTCTTTGTTGTTAGATTTATTCCACCCTTGTCATTTTATTTACTTTTGATCTCTTTGAATAAATAATTCATACTTGCGAGCTTACAACAGTAAAAATATATATATTTTTTTTGCATATATCATGATTCGAATCGTTTAAAACGGAGATAATTTTTTTAAAACAAATTGATAAACAAATCTAAGTAAGAACGCATTATTCTATTCTATGTATTTTTACATAGAATGACACATATTAAGTTAGGACAATAATTTGAATTTAGAGTTTAGTACGTAGGAGGTCATGGTGGAAAGAATAAAAATAGTATTTGTGCCAATCTATATAGACTTTATGAATGTTATGATTTCTTATAGTTTGAAAGTTTAAAATTTAGTTTTTGTATTGGTTGAACAAAAGTGGAATATAAGTTATGTCTTAAATTTTGTGTAACCGTTCCATTTGTTTATGATGTGTCTATTCTATTTGTAGAATAGACATTTTTGTTAAAGTTACGTTAACATCTATTTCTGCGTATTGGTTCGAGAATAGTATATCATTCTATTCTATGTATTTTTATGTAGTACAATGTGTTTTTAATTACAAACACTATTCATCATTTTGAAAAATATGTGTCCGTTTTTTAAAATTCAAATCATGTAAGATGTAAAAAAAAATCTACATATTTTTTCAGTAGAATCACGATCTTGAATTATTTTTTGGGGGTTATTGGGAGATAGATTTGTGTAGAATTTGTGGATTTTAAAAGTTGTGATATTTTAAAAATTTGAGTAGATTTTAAAATATTCTATAGATTCTTATCAAATATTTTTATGGATTGTTATGGATTATCATTGATTGTGATGAATTTGTATTAATTATTTTTTCCTTCTAAACTTTATTTATAAAGTAATATATTATGTCTTTGAATATTTTAGTTTTTTTTTATAATTATTGGGTTTCTATGAGTTTGTT
>OVAY01000671.1:0-48577 GCA_900406395.1 Kernera saxatilis
GGAGGTTTAATGGCCAAAGCCAAGGAGGAGAAACCACAGAGAATAATCAAACGCAAAAGAAAGATCGATCCAAAGTAATTTGCTGGAGATGTAATAAGCCGGGTCACTTTGCTTTGACGTGTCCCGAAAGACCAAAGCCACAAGAATCAAATTTAAACGAGACTCAAGTTGCTGATGCTCTTTACATGCATGAGGTGGTATTTTTNTATTTTTGAATGAAGATAAGGTGATTCCAAAAAACTATGACAACAACAAAGGCAATGCAAGTGTTTGGTATCTAGACAATGCCGCAAGTAATCACTTGACGGGAAACAGAGAATTCTTCTCAAGCCTAGATGAAAACATCAAAGGGAAAATGAAGTTTGGTGATGGCTCGTATGTTAATATTGTCGGGAAGGGTTCCATTGTCTTTGTGGGCAAGACTGGTGAAAGAAGGGCACTCAAAGAAATCTACTATATACCCGACCTAAAGCACAATATTATAAGCCTTGGACAATCAACAGAGAATGGGTGTGAAGTAAACATGAAAGGAGATGCCTTGACTCTAAGAGATCCACACGGAAAGCTGCTAGTACGAGTCATAAGGTCATCAAATCGTCTCTACAAAACCCCAATGGAAATCAGTTATCCTAAGTGCCTTCATATACAAGACGACGATACAACATGGACTTGGCACGCTCGGCTAGGACATGTGAGTGTTGGTGTTATGAATAATATGGTGAAGAAGGAGATGGTCGTCGGGATGTCGCAAGTACTACATGAGAAAGATGTATGCGATGCATGTCTAGCCGGGAAACAAATGAGAAACTCGTTTCCAACTACAGTGACCTACCGTGCAACAAAAGCGTTGGAGTTAATCCACGGAGACTTGTGCGGACCAATATTACCACCAACGCCAGCAAACAATCGGTACGTCTTTGTCTTAATAGACGACTTCTTGAGATACATGTGGACACTGTTATTGAAGGAGAAGAGTGAGGCATTCGATCGGTTTAAAAGGTTTAAAGAGTTTGTGGAGAAACAAACCGATTTGGTCCTTAAAACCTTTCGCACCGATAAAGGAGGAGAGTTTACCTCAGCTGAAGAAACAGAGTTACTAGGCATCTTACCGCACCATATACTCCACAACAGAATGGTGTGGTTGAGAGAAGAAATCAGACATTGATGGAGATAACAAGAAGCTTGCTTAAAGCAATGAAGATTCCGAATGATATGTGGGGAGAAGCTGTACGTCATTCAACCTATCTAATTAATCGAGTTCCCAAGAAAGCTTTAAAAGGTCAGACCCCTTACGAGAGCTTCACGTCCAAGAAACCCAACATCGAACACTTGAGGGTTTTTGGTTGTGTCGCATATGCAAAGATCACTGGACCGCATCTTAAGAAGTTAGATGACATATCAAGAAGTGTGATCAATCTTGGAACAGAACCGGGTTCCAAAGCTTACAGACTCTACGATCTAGTTACAAGGAAGGTGATTGTAAGTAGAGATGTGGTCTTTGACGAGAAAAAGGCGTGGGACTGGTCTTCTACAACGAAACAAACCGATGGAGAACCGGGCATGTTTAAGCTTTCTCATGGAGGTTTTATAGAAGATGGAAACAGATATGGGGATAATCAAGGTAACAACAACGATTATCAAGATCCAGATCAAGAACCTATAAACCAAGACGAAGAAGAAGAAGTAAATGTTGATAATGGCGTGAATCAAGGAGCAGAAAATCAACAAGCGGTAACAAGATATGGTCACGCTATTACCAAACCGAGGTATCTTGATAATTATGTACTATTAGCAGATCTAGAAAGTGAGAAACTTCTACTCACTATAGACGGAGAACCGGAGAACTGTCTGGAAGCTATGAACCTACGTGAATGGGTCGAAGCGATGAAAGCTGAGTTAGATTCTATCATAAAAAACAAGACATGGGAGCTTGTTGATTTACCGGTTGGAGTGAAACCTATAGGGTTGAAGTGGATCTATAAGATTAAGAGAAAAGCAGATGGCTCTGTGAATAAAAATAAGGCGAGACTTGTGGCAAAACGCTATGTACAACAACAAGGTATAGATTTCGACGAAGTGTTTGCACCCGTGGCCCGGATCGAAACTATACGATTACTCATAGCTCTTGCAGCAACAAGAGGTTGGGAGATACATCACCTAGACGTCAAAACAGCTTTCTTAAACGGAGAACTAAACGAGTTAGTCTATGTGAGCCAACCCGAAGGCTTTATAAAGAAAGGAGAAGAGAACCGAGTGTACAGACTTTATAAAACATTATATGGTCTGCGCCAAGCTCCTAGAGCTTGGAATATGAAACTCGATCAAGTCTTCAAGGAGATGAACTTCAAGAGATGTATAAAAGAGTCGTCAGTATACCTCAAGAAAGATGAGAAGGATTTCTTGATTGTGGCAATATATGTCGATGACTTGTTCGTAACGGGAACCTCGCTGAAGATCATTGATCAATTCAAGAAAGACATGTCAAAGGAATTTGAGATGTCGGACCTTGGTAAGTTAACATATTATCTTGGTATAGAAGTGATTCAAGGAGCTGATGGGATTAAGATAAGACAAGAAGGATATGCTCAAGGAATTCTTGCCGATACTAAGATGGATTCATGTAATTTGACTCACGCACCAATGGAGCCAAATTTGAAAATCTCAAAGGCTGAAAACGAACCAGAATTTGATGCCACATAGTATAGAAGAGCCATAGGATGTCTACGGTATCTTCTTCACACAAGACCAGACATGGCATTTGCTGTTGGAGTTCAAAGTCAGTACATGCAGAGTCCGAGAGAGTCTCATAGACAAGCTCTCAAACACATCCTAAGGTATGTAAAAGGAACTACTAACCTAGGTTTGTTTATCAAAAGAAACGGGTCAAGGAAGGTCATCGGATACAGTGACAGTGGTCACAATATTGATGTCGATGATGGAAGAAGCACTCCAGGACACGTTTTCTATTTTGGTTCATCACCAATCACATGTACTTCGCAAAAGCAACCCGTTGTCGCATTATCGTCATGCGAAGCCGAGTTTATGGCAGCTACAGAAGCAGCGAAGCAAGCTATATGGTTTAAGGAGTTGATAAAGGAGATACTAAGTATAGACGAGAAGGTCATACTAAGAATCGACAACAAGTCAGCCATTGCTCTCACCAAGAATCCAGTGTTCCATGGAAGGAGTAAGCACATACTTTCAAGGTATCATTTTATTCGTGAGTGTGTGGAGAATGGACAAATCGAAGTGGAGCACGTACCCGGTGTAGAACAGAAAGTGGACATTCTCACTAAGCCATTAGCAAGGATTAAGTTCAAGGAAATGAGGAGCCTAATCTGAGTTCAAGAGATCAAACTTCCCGGAGTTCAAGTTGGAATTACGGGGGAGAATGTTGGATAATTTCAATTACGTGTTGGAAAACTATCTCATTATGAAGTTGCTTAAGAGATAGAGATAAGGATTGACAAATAAGTTCTAGATAAGATTTGTGCATATTCCTAATAGAACAAGGAGGAGTTTGTTCCACTATAAATAAAGGTCTATGGAGAGATGTTTCATAAGACCAAGAGAGAGAGATTTAGTTTTGAGAGAGTTTCTAAATCAATAAAGAAAAGTTGTTCTTTATATTCTTTCTTATACGATTTGACATTCAACGAACACCTCTTCGTCTTATACTCTTCTTTTTTTCTTAACCACAAACCTTCTAGATGTCCTAGAGTCTTCACTTTGCCAGCTCAGATGCCACATCAGCTCTTATCAATACCCCCCCCCCATTCGGACAAGATTGTCCTCAAGTTTTACAAAGAAAACTGTCATCTTCGTCTCCAAAAACTTGCTGCCGCTCATCGTCAGTTCCAAGCTTGTTTGGTCAAGTGGAATGGCTTAAGAATTGACATTAGACTCTCTATCTGAAGTGCCTTGATTCTCCGGCGGTGCCACAACGAAAAATAATTTTGCTTGCAAACATGTGATGAAAACAAACCATTTGTGATGAACTGTATCCATCTTGGCTTTGCCCGTTTTTTGAACTTGAACAGCCAGTATTTATGCTTGACATCCCATGATTTGTGAATTATCTGCTTATGCGTCACCGTTGTCTCTGATCCTTCGTCTTGCCTTGGTTTTTGCAGTCCCTCAAACAACAATTGTGGAAAACTTCTGTGGAAACTCTTTGACTAGAAGCCATGTCTTCTCTATATTGTTTCCACTTTTAGCACTTGAATAAGGAGGTGTATACCTTATAATCCTTCTTGTCAATGAGTTTATGTTAAGGGTATGACATGATCTTAAGGGTTTCCTTAATGGTGTAGCTTCAGTTATCAGAATCATATGTTCTCTTCATGAGGCTGAGCCCTTGTCACATTTTCCTGGACTTGTAACAACAACCAATCTCTATATTGTAACACTGTGTCCAGCTGGTTTCTTTTAGAGTTGGTTTCTTTTAGAGTGTAGCATTGCCTCATAACAATCAGAGAATGAAACAATATTCGCCATTGTGAAACAATATCATGCAATTCTATATTGTAGGAAGCATTGTCGATTTTACATCCATCGATTTTGAAGCTCTTCCAGTCAGGTAATGAAACCTTGAGAATGAGGGTTACCAAATGATGGTTTATAGGCTGATAAGTAGTCTTTGTCAGTTTGAGTTAAAACCTGCGGGTCTGGGTACAATATTCAATCCGCAAAAAAGCTTTTACATGACGGGTCACTAAAAAAAATATTCTAAAAGAAATCAACTCTAAAAAAAATAACAATAGTAGCTATTTTCATATATTTATTTGATTAATAGTACTAGAATTTTAAAATATTCTATAGTATAAAATTTTTAATTTGTTTTTAAAGTATTTTAAAGATCATGTGTATTTATGTTTATAAAAATATATATTAATACTAATTATTATATTTTAAAAAAATTATAAATTTCAAAAATGTATAAATAAAAAATATTAGTGGTTTATTAATTAAAAATTTAAGTTGAGCGGATGCAGATAAACAATTTTTGACTCGTGAGATTTGTTGCGGGGCGGATTATTGAGGATCAAAAAAATTTTAAACCTGTCGGCGGAAAGGTCTAGCGGAGCAGGTTTGACCGCTTGACCAGAATACTGATAAGTGATAGAATTCACGATTTAAGGAAGGTGATATCAAATTAAGAGTGTGACTTCTTCCCCAATTAGATTTTGGAATTTTATGTTATAGATAAAAAAAATTGTGAATCTTTGGGGTCCAATTTTGCATAGTCAACCTTTATAATTGATTTTTGGGGTTCAACTTGTCAATTGTGAATTCTTCTAAAGAAATTATTGGTGCTGTTCTAAAATACATGAAATCATTCACAAGTTTCTAGAGAAAAAATCGATGTAGAGAAAAAAATCTAAGTGTATGATATTAATATTCCCATTGATCACAACAACATATATTTACAATACAACCTCTATAAATTAATACTCGATATAAATTAATAAACACGATAAAATACTAATTTTTGTCGGTCTCGAGTTGGGACAATGTAAAAATTAACAAAATTTGATCAGATAATAAAAATAATTTTGTAGAAATCTCTATATATATATTGTCCCAAAAATATCATAAATTAATAATTACAAAAAAATTAACTAAGAAAATATTCTAAAATATGACTTTAGTATTTTTTTGTTTTTATATAAATTTGAAATCTTGTTTGAGTTTATGACTAATTTTATTTATTTCATAAAAACAAATTAGTTTTGTCTTCTTGATTTGCATCCAAAACTTATGAAGAGTTTTAGATACGATTATTAATTTTTTGATGCTAACTGCTGCCAAATGTATTTTAATATGGTCTTCGACTTCATCGTCAACACTAATAAATTTCATCACGATTATGAACTTACAAACATGTATTATTTTCATATGTATAATCTATTGTCCTGTTAATACTTATTTTGTTAAGATAATCAAGATTACTAATCATAATTTGAAATTTTTGCATGTCATTTTTCAAATGGATTCATTTAATCCTTTTAATATAACATCATTTAATATAACATCATTTAATATATATATATATTTTAAAAAAATTACAGACTAAAATCAATATCATATATTAATTTATTAATTAATTTATACTCCTCCTTGGTTGGTTTGATTAGATGTTGCGAATTGTGTTAACGCATATCTCTAGCTTGCTGAAGAGCTAGGAGAAGCGCATAGGCTTCTGCCATCAGTGGCAAACCGATAATTGGAAAGGCTGATCTTCCTTTACCCATAATTTTTTTAGCAATGATCCACAAAAACCCAACCAAATCCCGCCACCCGTACATCGCCTCTCCAAGCTGCGTTCGTGTAGCAGCTGATTGATCCTGATGTGATTGTGAGTTTCAGGTGAGAGATTCGATTGTGTAGAGGATTGATCCCTCACCGATTGGCTATGTCAAGGGGAGTCTATTGTGCTGCCTCACGTCCACTATGGGACCAGAAAGAACCTCTGGTGTGGTCTTATACTCGGATCTCTCACCCACTGATCGGTTTACAAGAGAAGAATGAGAAAAAAACCTTAGAACCCAAGAAGATCTCTCTCTCTATCCAGCTATCTCTGTTTGGAATCGCTTACGAAGAAGACGAAGCCAGCTTGCTTTCGGAAACCCGAGAGTATAAAGTTGAATCTCTTAATAGAATGAAACCTTTTGACTTGAGACCCTCTGTTTCCTAAAGAAGCTCTCGAACAGTTTAGTCATTCTTCTTTCTCCTTCTCACGTTTCTTCTTACGCCTTCAAGTTTGGATCACCATCTACAGGTTGGGAGTTGACTTTGCCTTCTTTTTTTGTGCAACCTACCATTCATGTGCATTGAGCGTTGCGTATAGGATCACGTCGGATGGGTTTTGTTGGCGATTGTTAAAGATTCTTTGATTTCTAGCCATCCAGATTGCCCAACAGATCGAGAGGAAGAGGGAGCTTTCATTGATTCCCGTTGGTGGAAGACAAATCATGAGTTTTAATGCTTCAATCCCCAATCGTAGACTTGAAGTTTGATTTGAATCGATCTGGAATTTGAAAGGGACTTCGTTCCAGATCTGAGCGACGAAGGAGCAGTGGAAAAACATGTGAGCAATTGTTTATTTTTCAATGTTTCTAGATCGAAAGTTCTCTCCTATCCGAAATGCTACTTGCATACCTTTCCATAGGAAGAATTTTGTTTTTGGTGAACTATTAATGTTCCAGAAGCATGTTTTCCAGGTGAAACCAGAATTTATATAAGGGGAACCTCAGCTACTGAATTGTCTCTGATAGCTTCATAGTAGCCTGGTTTTTCTGTGTAGGTTCATGTATCTAAAGGGGGCCACACCAGCCGATCTTCTACTCCCAACTTGCTTGGTTTAATTGCAAGGATGTCATTTTCAAAATCAGGTAAGAGTGCTCGTATCGTCTCTAGATTCTAATCAGCATAATTTGGGTAGATAATCTCGATAATCTGCATCTCTGTAGTTTCTCTTATTGGTGGACCCATTGGTGTGGGTGGTTATCTTAAGGATAGCCACGGTTCCTTCTAGACCAGAGTAGAGTGACCGCCAATTACTTTGTCCAGGTGGGCTTTTAATAGGACTCTTCCAATGCATATCCCTTTCTAACCATGGGATGCAGTAGAAGGAATTGACATCTAAGAAAGAGGAGGATTGACAGTACCCAGCATGATTTTGGCTAGTAAACAGGTTGGCTTTGTCAATAGTCACTAGCTTACTTTTCCCAAAAAGGAATTGATATACTATGATTTTTACCATTTTTAATAATGATTTCAATGATTTAAATTAGTGTTTTAGTAACTTTTAACCTCAAGAAGTAGGTTTATAGTCTATATATAGTGTTTTAAGTCTTTACAAGACAGTTGGACGAAAAGATGCAAAAATGGGCAAAACTCGGATGAAGTGCAATGCAGAAGCGTCATGAATATGCCATCCGTTTAAAGCATTCTCGAAGTCCAAACTTAACGAAATTTGGTGAAGATCTAGCCCATGTGAGTTAAATTTCCAAATCATTTGACCTCAACCCATTTCAAGATGTGGTTCAGAAGTTATTCTAGTTTTCGTAACGAGAGGTCCAGAAGACCGACCGTGAGGACCGGGTGCAGAATTGAGCACCAGAACCGGTCCTCAAGCTTGCCCAATACTTAATCCACGATTTGAGATCTTTCCCTGAAGGACCGGTCAGGAGGACCGGTCACAATTCCTTTTCCATGTGACCGGTCCACTCTTTTTCAATTTCAGCTTCAGAACCGTGGAAGACCGGACGCAGGGACCGGATGCAAAAGCTTTATAACGCGTCCGGTCCACAGAATATTCCCTTGCAGATTTGAAGAAGATTCAACCTTATCTCATCCTATCTTTTCAAAACTGACTTTATCAAGACCTAACACTATATATATTCAGTTTTAGCTTCTTGGGCAAGAGAGCCTCCCCCTGGAGTCTAGAAAAGTTGTATTCACGTTTTAATTGAGAGATCTAAGCTCTCAAGAGAAGAGAACTCACCTCTGAGCTTGTTCTAGAGAAGAATTCTTATCTCTTTTCTTATTGAATGCAATTCATTTTTCTTATGATTTTGATTTCGTTTATTTCTAGGTTAGAGTAGTTTATTAGTTAGGCTTAGGGGAATTCAAAGAGAGTTCATAGATTATTAGATCTAAGGTCAAATACACAGGGATATCACAATTGTTCTTCGTCTAGTCTTGTTTCTATTGTTGTTAGCTAATTTGATCACCTAGCTAATGTTCTTAGGTGCGTTTACATTCCAAAAGTCTAGTAAGTGGCATGATCTATTCTAGATAAGCTAGGGGTTATAACCAACGAGAGCTGAGTTATAGACTTTAGTAAACATATCGAATCCTGTTCATGTTCAAGCGTATCAATCTATCTACCAACATTCGAGAGTTTAGCCTTTAGGTAGTGAGATATAGAGGCTGGAGCCACAGAGTGGAAAAGCTTTATAGTTATGTGAATTTAAGTTAAGAATGTGGCTTAACCACATCCCTATTGATAGACCTAAGACTAATAGTTTATGATTCTTTGCGATGAACCTGAATGCCTGGCGTTTTCCTTATCTGCATCTTAAAAACGTTTTTAGTCTTCTGCTTTCTAGTTTAGATTCGTGACATCTCTTTAATACTTTGGCTTAGCTATTTATTAATCTCGTATTCTCCTAGTGCAACGTTTCACAGTCCCTTGGGTTTGATAACCTTTTTGTACTACTTCGCTATTGTTCACTTGCAACAGTGGTCTTAGAGAAAACCTGAGCACATCAAGTTTTTTGCATCATTGAATTTCTGTATTTTTCAGAAGCATAGACCACCCTCTCCTTTTGATATTGTAAGCTTTTTCCATGCAATCTAGCAAATTTTATTTTTATCCCGCTTTGTATCCCACCAAAATCGTGTTAGCGTTGATTGTATACGTTGCCGAGAGATACATGGAGCTTGAAGCACGTCATGGTGTAAGTTGGCATTGCTGCAAGGACAGATTTAAGCATAGTGAGTTTTCCTGCAGCTGATAGGAAGCGTGAGGACCAGCTAAGAGCTCGTTGTCTAATTCGATTCACTAATAAGCTAAAGAGATCCTTTTTCCTTTTTCCAAAGTGTTATGACAAACCAAGGTATTTGTTGAGCCCTCCTACATTATGGATGCCAAGATCTCTTGTCGCTCTTTGTTTTTTAGCCTCATGTGTCTTTGAAGAGAAGGTTATTGCTGATTTTTGGTAGTCTATTGTTTGGCTTGAAGCTATTTCATATCTCTCAATGATTTGACAGGAGTTTTTGGCAGTGTTGATCTTATATGTAGAAAAACATAGTGTCATATGCAAATAACAGGTGGTTAATTTTTGGGCTGTCCTTTCCCACTCTTATTCTAGGTAACTTTCCAATCCTTTGTGCTTTACTACATAGATCAGAGAGTACTTTACTGCAGAGTATGAAAATGTTTGGAAAAAGAGGATCTCCTTGTCGAATACCCCAAGTTGGTTTCACATTCCCATGAGCTGAACCATTCAGCAAAAAAGAGTAAGTTACTTATGCATTGCATAACCCAGTTTATCCATTTGTTATGAAAACCAAGATTTTCCAGCACCAACTTAATAAAATCCCATTCTAGCCTATCACTTACTTAAATTATGCATAGAATCATAAATACTACTAGCACGAAACCTATACCTAGTGGCTCCAAAACACCGAAAGAGAGGCGAGGAAAAAAAGGAAAACTTGTAGCAAAACTATGGATCTCTGAACGGATTGAAAAAGTTTGAAGAGAGGGTGATGAAGTCAATACACGAGAGGTTTTAAGGAAATTAATAATAATTTTGATGTCATGTAAACAACAGTAAAAAGTGTTAAAGCATATGTGAAAAGATGAATCGTGGAGATGGCATGGATTTTGAGTATGAGAATATGTGGGGAGAAACATAAGGTAGAGAGCAAGGTGAAATGACGATGAAACGAGAGGTAGAGAGCAAGGTGAGAAGACTAGTGATGAGAGCAGAACAGAGGGTGGAAGTAAAGAAGAAGGTGACATTGATGGTGGTGAAAGCGGAAATGAGGCTGTAAATAAAGAGCAAAGCGTTCACTATAATTTTCTTGTTATATATGTACGACATTTGCGACATTTAAAATTGTAACAAAAAATTACTACAAATTGATACAAATCAGCGACAGAAAATAAATTAATTCAATATGTAGCAAAGTTGTTACTAAAGATAGTTGATTAGTGACAAACAGTGACATACATATATTGTAGCACAATAACTACAATTTAGTGACACTGTATATCATAGCAATATTTAACACAATCTAACGTCATAGCAAATATTAACAAATATATGGTTAAATATTTTTAAAAATTTAATAGATGGAAATATTTATTATTTAAAAAAAACTGACAAAAATCTACTAATATTTTTGTTACGAAGAGACGACTAATGACAAAATGTTGTAGCAACTGTAGTTACGAAAGGTTTCAAATTGAAATGTAGCAATGAAGCGATGAAAGATTTTAACTGTTAACAACTTTTTACACAATATTCGGTCGAAGAAAATTGTAACAAATATATGGTTAAATATTTCGAAATTATGTTAGCAGGAGATATTGAATATTTCAACAATACTGACCAAAATCTACTAAATAATTTGTATCAAAAGAGACGAATGATGACAATATTTTTGTAGTAAGTAGAGCTACGAAAAGTTTCAGATTGAAATGTAGCAATGCCCCGACGAAGGGATTTGTCTCTTTCTGTGACGAAGGGGCATTTGTTTTGCAACGAAGAATTTCGTAGCAATTGGGGTGATGTCTTATTACTTATTGCGGACAACCCGTATGTCACTTTTATAATACTATTGCAAATATTTGTCACCGCTGGTTTGTAGCAAAACTGTAGCTATCAACTATCAACTACTATATAACTCCCATGGCACTTCGGTTGTTGAAACAAAAACTTAATTAGCTTCCTGCAATTTCTTTTCCTAGCTTCCTGCAATTTTTTGTACTCCATAAATTCTAAATATTTATCATTTTTCTATAATCACTTTGCTTAATTAATTTATATATTTTTGCTACTGATGTCTTCATAAAACAATAATATTGGAGTTCAAAGAAAATAGATGTAGGAGTTTATGGATCTATGTACAAAGAATGTATCTGATGAATATGAAGCTGGGTTGGCTCAATTGTACGCGGTGGATAAAATATTGTTTTAATTATATAATAATTTAAAATAGGTTTTTAAAAGGCATTTTTAAAGAAAATAAAACACAAATACCAAATGTGGCTAGTAGAAATATTTGGTTTATATATATATATTTGTATAAGCCAATATAAATTATTAATGCCATTTGTTATTATATTAAGTAAATTTAATAGTAGATATATATATATATATATATATATATACATATATATTTGTCATCCAATATAAATTATTAATGTGTTGCAGTATTATATTAACGAAAGTTAATAGTATATAGTATCTTTGGTCAATATTATCTTCTTAGTTTTAAATTTAATCAATAAAAAAAATTATAATTTTATCTAATAATTGGCGTATAAAAGATAATTATCATAAGTATAGAAGCCTTTAAATTTTATTTAAGTTTTCCTGAAAAATAATAATAAATTTGTTAAAAACCGTTGACAAAAAAAATTGTTAATAACCAAAAAATTATTATATATATATGTGTTAGTTAGAAATCCATATAGAAAAAACATTCGTCTTTCAATACTTCATAAATAAAAAAAAATCAAAAACATCAATGATATGATTGTTTACTGTAATTTTGTAACTATTTTAGACTATACAAAATATGAAAAAATCAATATATATAATCTTTAACTAATAAAAAGAGTGTCTAATATTTACTTTAGCCCATAAAATACAAAAAAAATTATATATTTATTTATAATTAACGGTAAATAAAAGTTAGAATTATTAACAAAACAAATAATTAATTAAGAAAACGATACATTTTTGGTATTTGTGGTCTATATATAAATTAAAAAATAGTGAAATTAATTATGTAAATATATGTATATATATTTAATATTATCTTGTTAGTTTTAAATTTAATTAATTTTAAAAATTGTAATGTTAGCTAATAATTGATGTATAAATGAGAATTATAAATAAGTATAGAAACCTTTGAATTCTATTTAAGTTTTACGAAAAAATGATAATAAATTTGTTAAAAACCAAAAAATATCTGTCTAGAGAAAACATTCGTCTTCTAAAACTTCATATCAAATTTACAAAATAAAAAACATCAATAATCTGATTATTTACGGTAATTAATTTTGTAACTACTTTAAACTACCAATAACTATGACAAAAATTAATATATATAATTTTTAATTAACAAAAAGAGTGTAATACATACTTTAGTCCGTAAAGGTCACTGCGAAATTTCAGATAGTTATTTATAATTAAAAGTAAATAGAAGTTATAAATATTAACAAAGACAAATAATTATTTAAGAAAAAGTACGAATGTTATTTTGCTGTTGAATTACTATGATAACATTTTTCTTATATATTTTAATAAAATTTATATTTGTTTTAGTGTGTTGACTACTGGAAGTGTTGAACAATATTATGGACCCGCGGTTGAAGATAATGCTTGGGACGCCCTTAATTTTTGAGGCTGCAAGTTTTTCGACCGTTTAAATATAGCAAGTGAACCTCTTTATGATAATTTCATAGAAAACTTGTCAAAATTATCGTTGGTTGCTGATGTGGTGCATATTAAGACAAACCACAATCTAGCTGAAACCTGCGTCGATGATGTATCACACTTGTTTCATAAGATTCTTCTTAAAGGTAAAGTTGCTCATAAAACTTATTATGAAACAGAGAAGTTGAGTATGCCGTACCACCGGATTGATGTTTGTCAAAATAATTGCATGATTTATTGGGGTCAACCCGACAACGATATAATCATATGCAAATTCTGTCAGCATCCAAGGTACAAACCAAAGAAGACATCTAGAAAATGTTCTACTAAAAAACGTATTCCATTTAAGAGGATGTTCTATGAGCAATCTAAAGGGAACGATTTCCGAGATCTATGGAAGAGGTCCCATTCAAGTTTCAGGTGTCTTGCTACCTTTGGAGACAATTTTGGTCAGCTCGCGGTTGCTTTAGACCCGAGGTTAAGGTTGTTGCTTGTTGCTGAGGATTCGGTCCGGTTTGTTGTTGTCAATTCAGTCTGTTGT
Source organism: Kernera saxatilis (assembly GCA_900406395.1). NCBI lineage: Eukaryota > Viridiplantae > Streptophyta > Magnoliopsida > Brassicales > Brassicaceae > Kernera > Kernera saxatilis. The sequence goes on from OVAY01000671.1 coordinate 13,726, forward strand.
TCATTGTTATCAGTGAAGGAATTTGTACCGGTTTATAACGCCTTATAAATATTTATTACGAATTCAATTGCCAAGATTTCATGCAAATACTGAAATAAATCTACATCTACAGAGTTTTGAATATATATGGATATTCAACAGCGGAATTGGTGAACGAAAACGATTTGAGGTTTCGTAGCACTCCAAGTGTCGTGCCTCTACCGGTATCCACACACACACAAAACTTGATTGGGACGGGATGCTAGTACCATATAAAGATCTGATCTCTAAGCTGTGACGACAAACTGTTCGTCTTCCCAGTCATTTCGTGCAGCCCAAAAGTCTTGTAAAAGATAATTATGGAAGTTTTCCCAAGTTTTGTAATTAATTTCTGTTTTTAATTCCCGCATCTAGGGAGCGACGAGTGCAAGCTAGCTTCTTCAATGATATCTATTTAGCTGTCTTATAGGTTTTTTTTTTCTCACTTTATCTTCCATCTTCAAGTGCACTCGTTTCTCTAGATCACCGGCAACCCTCTTTTTTCCATTCTCTTCGTTTTTTTTTTTCACTCTACTACTTATGTAGTTCTTAATCATCCATCTCCTATAATCCAAATCTGTCCATCGCAAACTCTCCTACGTCACCTACAAAGTTTTGTTTCCATATCCGCGGCCTTGTTTGTCTCCATCTCCGACGACCGTCTCGCTCCATCTTCTACGCTTTGTCTCTTTCGTCGTCTCTCTCTCCAAGACCAACACTATCGGGCTTCTCCCTCTTCAACTTCAAGGTAAGCTAGGGTTTTTAAAACTCAAATGTTCTTCTTTCAATGTCACACAATTTAAACTTCTTTAAAACTTAGATCTTGCTTATACGGTTGATAGACGTATAACGGTTGTTAGTGTTGTGCTCCAGATTTTGATTCATATCTTGCAAGAGTTTGGTTATTTTTGTATAACAAAGCCCTAGAGTCAATTTGTTAAAGAATGATAAGGCAAATTATTTATGTCAATTTTATTTACGATTTTCTTACCTAGGATTTTATTTTAAAATATGTTGCCCATCCACCTAATTTCTAACTGTGGTCGTCCTAAGTAGTTAACTTTCTAAAATCAGTTTCAATTAACTTCATGTTTATGAGTACAATTTGTAACTTGTATGATTTCTTACAGGTTGTAACACCTCAAAAAGGGAGGATCTTTGGTCTCGAGGGACAAAATTACATACGCGAGCGTGGAGCCGGTGCAATTGGTAGAATTTCTCTCGAACGCCAAGTTACAACTTTGCAAGAGGAGCTGGCCACTGTGGTGGAATATATGAAACAATATATGCCATATGGTGCACCAAACTTTCGCTCGGCTCAGCCAAGTCAAGGTACCAGTGCTTCCGTAACCAGTCCAGAGCACAACAACAACAGGAAGGATATAGCTGCTAATCCTCGCCAAGCTGGAACTAATCTCCCAAACAATCTGCCTGAAGTCAGTCCTCCCAACCCCAAACCCAACCTTGTTCCTGATGAGTCCCATGAGCAAGAGTACCTTGATGGTGAGGAGTATGAAGGTGGTGCTGCATTTTGAGAAGATTGATGGTTGTGTTAAAAAACTTTCTTTCTTTTCTGTCCTTTTTTTATCCTAATAAGACTTAATTACTTAAGCTTTCTATTATCTTTATCCCTAGCTATAAGACTTAAACTTACTACTAATTAAGCTTTTCTTGATAAAGCTCTTTGTGTAATATTATGTTTGAGAGTTTGAATGTTTAATGTTTGAAAATTAAGGCTAATGTTTGTTTTGAGTCTTTATTAATTTTGGTATTTTTAGTTTACAGTTTTCTTTAATTGGTGCCAAATAAATAGCTTCTTCTCCATAGTTTTGAATCTAATTTCTCACAGAAAATTCAAAGCTCTTTGTAGATATTTGCGACAATATGAAATCCTATAACTAAGAAAAGCAAATTAAAAACGAGTTTAAACAATATGATAAAAACGTTAGGCCACAAGGTAATCTCAGAGAGACATGGATCGAACTAGCTAGACTAACTTAAAGGGGTTCATTAAAAACGATTCTAGAACTCAAATTAAAGTTATAAAGCCTTTCCACTCTCGTGCCTCCAGCCCCTATATCTAACTATCTAACGGCTAAACTCTCGCATATCGTTAGATAGCTCAATACGCATTAATTCGGTTCAGAATTCAATTTTTTAGTAAAGTCTATAACTCAAACTCTCGTTGGTTATAACCCTTAGCTTACCAATAACTAGATAAGAGATTCTACTAGACTTTTGGGATGTAGAAGTCTCCTATAAACGTTTCACAAGTTGGCCAAGCAAGCAAAAGCATTAAAAGCATTAAAAGCAATCATGGTAAAGAACTTTAAAAATATCCTTAAGTACAGATCTATGCCTAATCAATCCATGAAACTCTTTGATTCCCTTATAACACTACTCTGACAGACTAAAGCACGAAATCAAAAGCATGGTTAAAGTAAATAGCATAAACAAAATTGCAAAGTAAGAGAATAAGGGTTGAGAAGATATTTTCTACAACACAAATGCAAAGAGAACAATTTTCTCCCTTAGATCTTGTAAAAAACGTGAAAGAGAATTGAAAATAAATCCTAAAAGTGTTTTTTTTTGTCGTGCTTGCCTTTGAAGAGGCTATAATTGTTTTATATATAACCCTAAATAAAACTTAATTCGTCTTAGACTTGATTGAAGTGGATAAACTTGAATTGCATATTTTCAGGATAGTTGACCGGTCACGTCAACTGGTCACGAGCAGAGGCAGTTTGTACCCGGTCCACGGACCCGGTCTTGTTCCTTTTGCGAAGACAGCTTTAGGGTCCCTTCTTTCATTGAGTATAACTTTCTGATCGTAACTCCGAATCCATTGATTCAAATGGCTCTGGAAAGATAGTATTGCGGGCTTGCTCATGTCCAAATTTGAAGCAAATTCAATGTTGAGAAGGCCACTAACAGATGCCAAACTTTTACCCTTAAAGCTTGATCTTTTTGCACTAAATCTACACTTTTGCTCAAATGTCTTATAGAAATGTTAAAGGCTATATATATATATACTAAAAAAAATACTTTTTCACTCAAAACTTCACAAGAACACGTTATTAAAAACATAAAAACACTTACAAAAACCGTAAAAACTAAGGCATATCAATCCTTTATGAGATTTAAGTGCGTCTCATAGCTTTGCTCATCTCTCATCTTCTCATGATATTTCAGCAACCGCTTCGTTACTGTCCCTTTCCGACGATGCATCCTCATCTTTTCAGGTGTTATCGAGATATCAGTAACTACCATAACTCTGTAACACTATCATTCTCTCCAGACTCTATTTCTACTTCGTCTGCTTCCTTTGTAGTTGACCATCCCACATATGGGAGGCTCCTTCACACAAAATCTTTGCGGCTTCATGTGCTACACCTTTAGGAAAAAGCTGCGGATTTATAACCTTGCTACCAGAAAAACTTGTCACCTTACCCACAACCATCAAATCCTCCAACAATGTATTTGATCCAGGAGAAGGTCACAAAATTGTTGCCTACTATTTCAGACACGACCCTATTAACACCAGTACAAAGTGGTTTGCTCAACTAGTGTGAAACATTCGCAAGAGATAAGGTGAGAGCATCGGGTGTTTGTCCTAAAACGTGGACGAGAGGTGCTTGGGAAAAGGCGGCTCTAGCTCCACCGAACTTTCCTCCTCACATTCCTAGCAAATGATCAGAACTGTGTATTGATGAGGTTATATATTATCTGGCTTGGACTGATTTGTACAATTGTGGGTTAGGTGTCTTGATGATCGGAGAAGCACAAGTGGAGGTTGTTTCTTTCTGGGCAACAACATGATATCCTGGCAAAGAAAGAAACTAAACAACGTCACCCTGTCCACCGCTAAGGCTGAATACATTACTCTTGGTAGCTTCTTCACACAACTTCTATGGATGTAACAGATGGCAGCTGACTATGGTATGAACTCTGATTCTCTTCTTGTTTAATGTGACAATGAAAGTGCGATAAATATTGCTAAGAATCCTGTTCAACACTCGTACAAAACACATAGATATCAGACATCATTTCATTCGTGATTTGGTTGAGGAGAAACTTATTGTGTTAGAACATGTGAGCATTGAATTTTAACTGGCTTATATCTTTAAAAAACCTCTAGACTTTAATAGATTTGTTTATCTTAGAAAGGCCATTGGTGTTTGTGAGATCTAACTTGTTTTATGAGATCTAACTTGTTTTGTGAGCTGAGCTAATATGAGACAGGGACAGGCATCAGAACATGCTGTAGAACGGTTGTCAAGTGTTTTCTGCAAAAGTTCATGTTCCTGAGTATGCCGTTATGAGTAACCTAGCACAGGTACTGGTACAGGAAGGATGTCAATGAATTGAAGATGAGTTGATGTATGTGCAAAGAAAATTCTGATTCTTTGGTTGAGAAGTCAATTGATATCTTTTAATCAGAATGCACGAGCTCATTGATCTAGACTTGTGGAAGAGTGTGTATGTATATATATTAAAAAAAAAAGAAGAAAAAAAGGAGAAGGGGGAAAAACTATTTGTCGAAGGTTGTGACCTGAGAAGAGCTCTGATATTGAACTTGAGAAGTCAAGTGATGGTATCAACATCCTATCACCACTGATCCGAAGGAAATTGTGCATCATTTTTGGGGTGGTCAGAGTTGAAAGTTTGTGTGTGCTCAGGATAAAGGCAATTACAGTGTGAAAGTCTAGCCAGTGAACCCAGGACTGACATATTTTGATATCTAAAGAGTTTTTGTGTGTTCTGATGGATGTCCTGGATCCAGGCTTGCAATCACTCTCAGATCACAAGGCGGATCTCAAAGGTATGACTTTCTCAAAATCCTTATGTGTGCTCATGTGATCTTGCATCTCTCTGTGTCCTTTGTTGAATTAATGATTGACGAGAGTTTGATATTCTGTGAAGTTGAATTAGAGTCTAACAAATTTTGATTTCAACTTTGATTAGATCTTTAAGAGACTTTTTGTTGTCAATCACGCACATGCGCACTAATGGTTTTGTTTAAGTATGAAAATAGTTTCACAGGCTCGACCCATGAGGCCCAAACGGTGAGACGCTTGAGTGTGACTTTTGGAGGGAGTTAAAAGGTTTCTATGTCATTTGGTTCTTATTCCGAGAAGGTGAAAAATTAGGGGTATTGTGGCGATTCTCCCTGGCTCTCTCTGTGCGTTTTTCTGCGAAATCGGCAACAATGAAGGCGATCTTCTATGGTCTGCAATGCCTGGTTCAGTAAGGGGGTTCTTCATCTCCGAATCAATCTCGTAGTTCTGACTCACAAACGCCTAACGACTCTGGATCTTCCTCGTCTCTGCATGCTGAACAAAACCACTGGGCAATAATCTCATTCGCCGGTGAACCTGTTTTCCGTCGATCTATGCACTCAAATGACGAATTTCCACCTACTAGAGAAGTTTTTGCTGCTCCTTTTGGTTCTCGGTAGCCTGGTCTGACCGCTGGAGTTCTTCCCTCTTGGGATGAATGTTTTGCTCCAGCCGCAACCTCTGGTGTTGCACACAATTCAGCATTTGCTGCTGCTCGTGTCACAGAAACCTGCTCGCATGTTTCTGTGACATCCGATGGATCTTCCTCTGTTCGCCCAAATTCACCACCATCTGGTATCAAAAAGCGTACATGGGGACTGGTTAGATGCTCTGAGAATGCTAAGGGAGCGCCAAGTCGCAAGAAAATCCGGTCTCAAAAACTGCCTGCAGAACCAGATTTTGACAAATCTCGGTTCCTCTCTGCTGTCGTTGCGTCTAGGTATGATCTTTTCTCTTATAAGAATCTGATTGAGGAACAACTGGTAAATTTTGGACACATCTTCCATATGTGAAAGTTGAGACCTCTGGCATCTCTGTGTTTGTGCGAGGACATCATTATGATTTCTCCTCTGCCAAGATCAATGTGTTCTTTGAGCTCCCTGAACTCATCGATGATGATCTTGCTGCTTTTCTCTCTGATGGTGCAGTTAAGAAATGGGAACAACTGTTGTCTCAACTGGGTCCCATCCAACAACTCGGGATACATGAATCGTACACGAGCTGTCTTTGTGTATAAGCTGATGAACAAGATCCCCTTCAACTTTGGCTAGTTTGTGTATGAGCACATCTTGCATTTGGCTCTGAACCCCGCTTCGAAATTCTACATGCCATACCACAGTCTATGAGTCTCAAAGATGTTATGACAAGGATAAGTGGAAAGAAGCTTGTGATGAAGAGATACAGTCACTGTATAAGAACAAAACGTGGGTTCTTACTGACTTACCTGAGAAATAGAAACTCATCGGGTGTAAATGGATGTTCAAGCTTAAACCTGGTATACCTGGAGTAGAGAAGCCTCGACACAAGGCAAGATTAGTGACAAAAGGCTATTCTCAGAGGGAAGGTATAGATTATCAAAAAATCTTCTCACACATTGTCAAGCATGTGTCAATAAGGTTGATGCTCTCTATTATTGTTAATTTGGACTTGGAGCTAGAGCAGTTAGACGTAAAGACAGCCTTTCTACATGGGAGTATAGAAGAGGACATATATATGGTGCAAACAGAAGGCTATGAGGTGAAAGACAAGAAAAACAAAGTTATGTCATTTGTAGAAGTCCTTACTTCATTAAGAGCGATTTTGACATGTGTGTATACCTGAAGAAACTTGAAGACAAGGTATATATCTACTTACTCTTATATGTAGATGACATGTTAATTGCATCTAAGAGGAAGATTGATATTGATGTGGTGAAGAAAATGCTGAGTAGTGAATTTTAGATGAAGGACTTAGGTCCAGCTAAGAGGATCTTAATAATGGATATAGAAAGGGATAGTGCAAGTGGAGTTCTTACACTATCTCAGCCTAGCAACATTAAGAAGATTCTACAGGTTTTCAGAATGAATGAAGCAAAACCAGTCACTACTCCCATTGGTTCACATTTCAAGCTAGATAAAGTCAAAGATGGGGAAGGAAGTTCAGAGGAATTTTTCGTATTCAAATGCAGTTGGTAGCATCATTTATGCTATGATTGGAACCCGACCAGATGTGGCCTATGCAATAGGGTTGGTAAGCACATTCATGAGTAATCCGGGGCAGGTTCATTTGACAACAGTTCAGTGTGTTCTGAGGTATCTAAAGGGTTCTCAAGATAGAGGATTAGTGTTCAAGAAAGGGTATGAAGACATGATGAGGACATCGACCTAGAACCAGAACCAAACACCGTACCTGAGGTCAGAGAAAGACCCATGACGCGCTCAAAGGCCAAACAACTCAACAAACGGTTCAACTTGGCTGTTGAAGATATCATGCACGACCTAAAAACATCAGAACCAGCCTTCATGATACCAGCCGCAACTACTGAACCTTTAGAAGAGATCGATCGAAACAGAAGTTGAAAAACACGAGCCATTTCAAAGAAATCCAAGGACACCATCCTAGACCCGAGTGGGGAGCTTAGTAAAGTATTCAGCAACCTGAGGCTCAACCAACCTTCTGATCACTTAGAGCAAGGTAAGATACATCCATATTCAAGTCCTTCTACCTTAGATAACACCCATGCAGGCACAAGCATTTGGAAACCTCAAGAGACTCTACACGCGAGCCAACTAGCCGAGATCAGCTTAGAAATGGAGATTCAAGAGGAGCAATGCAAGAACATGGAAGGACATCAACTGGGAGAGCTTGCTGAGGAGGAACACGAAGAACTAGAGGACTTCTACAACTTAGAACAAGCACAAGACGAATTAGAACCAAGAGAAACCCGACGAGCTCCATGGAGCCTATTCAAGCCAAATGCCAAGGTATTTTCCATTTATATGATTCATGCAGGTACATCAGGCCTCCTCAATGCCTCTAAATAGCTCTACATCAAAAGAACTCGAAGACTCTAGCTGATTAGGAGTTTTCTATTTCGCAGCCATAGTTTCCTTTTCTTGTTTTAGTTATTTTTTCTTTTCTTTTGTACTAGGACGAGTCTGTTAGGTACGTTTTGTGTCTTTTATTTTGCGTTTTACTTTGACCTATTTTAAGTCTAGCTGACGAGCATATTAATAAGGTTCCCCTGCAGCTTTGTATTCACAACTTTTTGCCCAATATCAATAAAGAGCCGTATTTCTTCTCCTCGAGTGTTCTTGAGAGAATTGTCTTGTTTGTGTCTTGTGTGTGATTCACTCAAGGCTTGAGCTGTGTACTGTATCATAGACCAATCACATCTTTGTGGTGTACTTCGTTCTATCAGCATCTTCACTCCTTTGATCCCTCACGAGAGAGCGACCGCCAGCGTGTTAGATCCTCACCATCGACCATCCTTTGAAGCACAAGAAAGAGCGACCGCCAGCTTGTGTTTCCCATCACCTCTATCCCATATAAGTCTCACCACCGAGGCTTATATCAAGACATGAAGATTGTGGGATATTCATATTCGGATTTTGCAGGGGACTTGGATAGAAGAAGGTCTACTTCTGGATATGTCTTTACTGCAGGTGGGAACACGGTGAGCTGGAAGTCTAGTCTTCAACAAGTGGTGGCACTTTCAACAACAGAAACTGAATATATTGCATTGACTGAGGCAGTAAAGGAAGGAATTTGGTTGAAAGGATTGACAAAGAGTGGGGTTTCAAGCAAAAGGTGGTGAATGTTCATTGTGATTAGCAAAGTGCGATTTTTCTTGCTAAAAACAATGCGTTTCACGAGAGAACAAAACACATGGCAGTGAAGATGAACTTCGTCAGAGAAACATTGGAAGATGGAGAAGTAGGCGTGCATAAGATTCACACTTCAAAGAATCTTGCAGATATGCTTACTAAGGTTATACCAGTTCAGAAGTTTGAGCAAGCTTTAGCTATGCTCAGAGTAGCCAAGTGCTAAGGCAGTGGCTACACTTGACGGCATGAGGAACGAACATAAGTGTGTTGATATCAAAGTGGAGATTGTTAATCGAAGGTATGATATAATCACATCTTTATTAAGCTTGTACCGCATCGGTTACAGGTTTAGTTGGTTTAGGAGCTAATTGGAGATAACCTGGTGGGTTATTGATCTGGTTAACTAAAGCTGGATCGGTTCTACTTGCATCGGAGTAGATAAGGTTGTTTGTTAGGTGATGAGAGAGAGTGAGAGAGAGATCTGAGAGGAGTTCTTGGTGATTTCTTGTATCAATCTCTTGTAATCGTTTTTGTACTTCTCAAGATCATAGTGGATCGTTTGCTTGTGCTGTCAAGCCCCAGACACAAGGTTCTCACATCGAGACCCGAACTGGATTACCAAATCTTGCGCTTCATCGTTTCTTCTTCTTCCTTAGTTTTGTGTGTGTTTGATCGCTTAAGAGCTCAAGCTCTACAAGCGGATTCGTAGCTGAGTTACTACAGCTCTTAAGGGAAAATCATAATTATTCGGTGCTTGTTCTTCTATGCCATCTTATGACAAAAGGAGTTCCTTCGCTTTTATCAACAAGACATATGCAAATGGTCCAAAAGGAGTGTGTATAATCTCTTTGGTGACTGTAGTTGCTGAATTTTCAAAAAAAATAAGAGGATCCTAGAGATTAATCCCGAGATAGAGATCAAAATTAGGTCGTGCTTTTCTGAGACCATCGTAATTTATGTACATGAAACGATTTATGATTAGAAACTTAAAAACTTAAAACCTTTGTGAAGCCAAACTTGGTAATAGTGTATTTTATCTTCAACGAAGCTTCTTATACATTGTGGAACTGTCTAGCAAGATCATTTTTCTGAAGCTGAAGAACTATGCTCTTGCTTGTTCTTGACTCAACAAAAAGTGAAATCTGAAACATACATTATGTCTTTATTCTTGTCATTGTAGCTCAAATAATCCAGTGTCCCGCAATCTATACTCATAAAATGTTAAACCGAGACACTAAAATATAATAATAATAGTCTTAAACATCTCAAGAGAAATAAAAAATTGTCGTAGCAAAATTGATAGTGTATATGAAAATTAACTTTAGAGGTCATAAGTTTGAATTCCCCCTTTGCATTACCTTATTTTTTTAACCAAAAAAAAACATATCAAGAGAAAAAAAAAAGAGAGTAAATTTATGAGTGATATTGATGAACGAGAGCTTAAAAAGTGGTTTGTTTATCATATATAGCTACTCCGCATGGTTGACAACGTTTGTTCTCGTCAAATGCTATATTAGTCTCCTCGTCGAATGATGGTGTGCACATGCTTGATGGAGAATGAAATCACATTGCACGCAACTATAAATAATATCATCATATATAGGAACTGTGCTTGCTTGACGACGTTTGTTCTCGTCAAATGCTCTATTAGTCTCTTTGTCGAGTGTCATATAATGATTTTGATGACTGAAATAGTGTATAATTCCATAACTTATCTCATTGAACGACTTAATATCTTCTTCATATGCATCTTTTGGTATTCTCTCAAGCTCTTTTCTATCCCAAACATCTCTTCGTGTTTGCACATTAGAGTGCACACCATAACTGCAACCCTTCATGCAAGAATATTTTCCATAATTTGTGTCTATCTTTCCACGACACACTCCACACATACATTTTTCAGGATTAAGTGAATAACCAATAACCAAAAGAGAGGCGGTGTTCATGACGTGATATTTTTGTGATGCATGGCAAGTAGACACACTCTCTATGGACCACAAAATCACATTGATGACAGGAATAAATCAAAGACCTATGATTACTCAAAGCACAAACATCACAGACCAAGGACTCTTTTCTAAGAAATTAGAGGAGGGTATGCTCATGCCTTTTTGGATGGTCTATTGCAAGAACTGGTGGCTTTCTAGCACAACCTTGACACTTAGACCTTGATTGTTTACAGTTTTTAGATTAGTTTTTGGTTTTAGATTTTGAAAAAATCTATTTTATGGCCATTCAAATTTTTAAGATAAGTGGTTTTCCTAAAAAATTGTAAATCTAGATTCTAAGAGTTTTTTCCAATTTCTTAACAAAATCCAAAATTCCACTTCAATGAGTTCTTTTAGATTTTTCTACGAGATTTTTTAAAAAAATTCTATTTATTTTTAATTTTTTTTTGTAAAATTCAAAACCCAAACACCAAAATCAAAAATCTAAAAACCAAACTCTATAATCTAAAAAAGGTAAACGTGCACAATATACATAGAAGAGTGGAAAATAAAAAAAAGTAGTATCAATAATAAACAAATTAGTTCTCTCACATGAAAAAAACAAATACGGTCAAAAATGCGCCTATCGTCGCGATATCGAGGGAGATTTAACGCATTTAATGCGCGATATCGAGGGAGATTTAACGCATTTAATGCGCGATATCGAGGGAGATTTAACGCATTTAATGCGCGATATCGTGTTAGATATCGAGAGGGATTTAACGCCGCCGCCTGACTAACAATATAAAAAAGATATTATCAGAGTAATGATGATGGAAAATATATCTTGGGTGGCGTAAACGAATTTGTGGTCTAAACTGCCTATAAGAAGAGACGAGAGAAGGTGTAAAAGTTATCAGAGTATTACCATTAAAGGACTGCTAAGTTATTCAAGAAAGTTTCCAGATCAAGCTCATTGATTACGCCAACGGTAAAGGTAAGACATTTATTGATGCATAGGGTATAAAATACTTTGAGTTCTGGGTTAAACAGGGTCTTTGGAATTTGACAATGAACTGAACTAGTATTTTAACAATACATGTAACAGATTTGTGGGATGTCTATGGGTGTAATTTCGAAAATATATGTACATATGTAACATGTTTACTATGGCGGAAATGGAAAAATTAACATGTTTTCTGTTTTGTAGCAGGGATTGGAGATGGCGATCCCGGTGCGTCTCGTTCGAGGCAAGTGGATGAAGGACGGAGATGGGTACTGGGAGCATGTGGTAGACTTGAAAGGGTTCTATTATACAGTTCAGATACGGAAAAGAGACGACTACGCGACGGTTGTGAAGATCATAAAGGAAACATTTTTCCTTTTCGGAATGGATGAGGTGGAAATAACGTACCAGTGGCCACACTGGATGTTAGGCCCACAATGGAGGACAGTTGATCCCATAGAAGTTCGGAACGACGAAGATATCGCTTTGTTCATGGCCATACGTGCAGATCTGGAGGAGATGTATCTATGAGTGAGAATCAAGCAAACAGGTGTGGAGGATCTTTTTGGTTTCCTTGAAACAGGAATCGCGGGAACGGGACAATCTAGGTATAACTACGGGGATACCAACATAACAAACTTATCGCCGGTAAAAACGAAACCGGGGACTAACACAGGGATTTCTTACCGTGTTACAACTGAAATTGGAGAGGCATCAAGTAAAAGTACAGGTAACTTATGCATTAGTTGTTTATATCATTAACAACTATATTTGGTGTATTGTTGGAGTAACATGGTTAACATAAAATGCTTATGTTACAAGTCCAACGCCGCCGCTTATTCCAATGCCATGTGTCCCCTCTTGTCGTGTTACACGCGAGGTTGGAGAGGCGTCAACTAAAAGTACAGGTAATGCATGCATTAGTTGTTAAACTAATTAATTAACGAAACATCCATATTTTTTCGGAGTAACAAACCTAACATATAATGCCTTTGTTACAGCTCTAACAGCATCGCACATTTCAATGCCATGTGTCCCCTCACTACCGTGTGATGTATATCAGTTGTGGCGGGGGATGTATACAGGGCCTACCGTGATCGAAAGAGCCCCATTAGACAAGCGTGCAGAGGATGTTGGTGGACTACAAGACATGGTGGCCGACATCAACTTTCGACCTCCAATTGCTCCTCTTGGAGTCGATGGTGCAACGTTGCAACTTACACTTGGTAATGCATGTCCCGAAACTGAAGATGAAGTTCAAGTGAGGCCAACCCAACCATCACCTATGACAGAGACGTCGGATGACTCTTCGTCCTGCCCGATAACAAGTTTATCAACATCTATGCCATTCTCGGACGACGAAATTGGTAGCGACTGTGAAATAACAGGGCAACGTAGGGTTTCTTTTGGGGGTATGTCTGGTAACTTTAATATTACCGATCAAATCGTATCGATAATAAACACTGCAATCATCGTTGTTGCAGGTGCTGATATGATGCCCTTATCCTATTCACCAACGAGGCCTGCATTTAATTTCCCTTGTATCACGCCTACTCAGGAGGTTGGGCGCCGCGACAAGGGGAAAACACATGCTGGGGAATACCTAAACAATTTGCAAGAAATAGGATCTTCTTCTGTGCGTAGACTGAGCTTTACCCAGCAAGTTGCGCCTGTATTAGAAACACATGTACCGACTGTCCTGTACGATAGAGATGCGCCCCCATTCTTTGATGATCCGATAGGTGAAGGTAACAATTGATAACCCGGTTACTATGTTAACAAAGCTAGTGTGCTATTTTTAAATGTATCTTGGTAATACAATAGTTGGTGTCATGTAATCGTTAAATATTATCACGCCCATAACAAAACCCTTTAATATTGTTATCGTGTATATTGTTAATGCGAAAACTTACGCTTGTTAACGTATGAGTTATTTATCTGTCATATACACTCCATAAATTGGCAGGAGTTATATTATTAGCAATATATGTTAGCGTGTTTGTGGTTTATCTGATAACAATATCTAAGTATCGTTAACCTGTTTTGAATGTAACAGATGAGCTGGAGCGAGCCATAAGGGATGTCGACTACGAAGGTGAATCTTGCATAATGAAACTAGCCATTCACGCCATACACCGCAAGTTCCATTTTAGGGTTGCACGATCGTGTCCCAACATGCTGATTGTAGTTTGCGTTAGTGATGCTTGTGCCTGGCGGGTTTATGAAACCAAGATGGAGGACAGTGACCGCTACGAAGTTAGAAGCGCCACTCTCGGTCATACTTGCAGTGTGGATGCAAGGGGTAATTTCCATAGACAAGCGTCCACAGCAGTTATCAGAGATCTGATGAGGACAAGATATGGAGGGGCCAGTAGAGGACCAAGGCCAAACGAGCTTCGGCGCATGCTTCGGCAAGAATATAGCTTGAATGTTAGCTATTGGAAGGCTTGGAGAGCCCAAGAAATAGCAATGGACCATGCTATAGGCTCGGCAATGGGAAGTTTCGCCTTGATTCCACTGTATTGTAAGTTGTTGCTAAAGACGAATCCAAACTCTGTGGTGGCGTTGGAGACTGAGAATGATGCTTTCGGGGTTGAGCGTTTTAAGTATTTGTTTTTCTCGTTAGATGCATGCAAGAAGGGATTTGCTTACATGAGAAAAGTTTTAGTGGTCGATGGAACACACCTCAGGGGACGTTACGGGGGGTGTTTGGTAGCTGCGAGCACCCAAGACGGGAATTTGCAAGTATACCCACTAGCGTTTGCCATTGTTAACAGTGAAAACGACAAGGCATGGGAGTGGTTCATGCGTAAGCTGAGTGAGATTGTGTCGGACGAGCACGACCTGGTGTTTGTATCAGATCGCCACTCTTCTATCTATACAAGTATAAAGAAGGTACCAGTCGCTAAACATTTTATTATCCGATATAAATAACGTTGTTGAAACCGTTTTTATCATATCCGTTATTAACTGAATTATACTTTAACGAATTCAACTGTATCGGTAACCAGTAAACTAGTGTGTCGATTTATTTGATATAGGTATATCCAATGGCCTCACATGCTGCTTGCATCTTTCATCTAACGGGGAACATAAGGACAAAATTTAAGTCGGCGAATCTGGGATACTTGGTTTCTCAGGCAGCCCGCGCTTACCGGCTTAGTGAGTTCGATAGAATATTCGCAGAGATAAAAGCAATGGATAGTTGTTGTGCTAAGTATCTAACGGGAATAGGTTTTGAACATTGGACGAGATCACATTTCGTGGGTGAATGGTACAATGTTATGACTAGTAACATTTCAGAGTCCTTGAACAACGTGATGACCATGGCTCGAGACTACCCTATTATCTCAATACTTGAGACAATTCGCACTATTTTGGTCACTTGGTTTGCAATCTGACAGGAGGCCGCCAAAATCGATGAAGAAGTGATTAATCCGAAGATTCAAGAGATGGTAATTGAGAACTTTGAAAAATCTATGGGGTTTTCGGTGCTAAAGATTGCAGACGGCCAGTACGAAGTGAGGGATGAATCAGACTTGGGTTTTGCTGTGCATCTATGTGAAAAGACATGTAGCTGCAGGGAATTTCAACTACTCCATATGCCATGTCGCCATGCTATTGCCGCTGCGATCCAAGAAGGGATCCGAGTAGATACTTTGGTGGATGTTCATTACACTGTGGAATATAGAAGACTGAGCTATGCCGGTGTTATAATGCATGTTCCCGACATGGATACGCTTGCTCCATCGCCGGACGATGTCGGAGGAGGCAACCTTGCGCCACCATCTGTTCGCATGCCACCTGGTCGTCCAAGGAAGAAGAGGTTTTTCTCAAGTGGTGAATTTAAGGTAACAAAAATAGTAACATACTAACGTTAAACTTACCACGATCTGTGTTATGTTGCGATAACAGAAAGTGATACATCTTTCTATCCGTAGCTAACTACAAGGAGGAGGTGCACCCGTTGCCGCGTCTGGGGACACAACCGCGCAACTTGCAAAATGCCAATAGTGGTATGATACTACAAGTTAATGATATGTGCATTTATATAGTGCTAAGTAATTTGTTGTGTACTCCCAAAATGGGAACTTGAGATCCATGGTAATTTTGTTAGACTGATAATTGATATATGTATCGCTATATCAGGAACAATAGAGCGGTCATGGACTTTTTTTGGGGGCAAAAACGGCTAGAAGTTTGAGGAAGTTGGATCCGATGAAGGTGTCCGGATTCAAATATGTGAAATAAATAAGAATGGCATTGATCCTTTTGTTGTGATCATATAAATCAAGCAGCCATTGAACTTAGGGTTCTGTTGAAGTTATGTATAATTATGATGGTATTCCCTCAAATCAGAATGTAATGACTATTAAGCCGTAACAATGTTTGGTTGCACATAAAGCTCGATCTTTAACAATATGGTGATATAAAGTTTGTCATGTCAACTATTATGTTAATAGACAAAGTTATTATGCGGATATATTCCATAAGAATAAAGAAGTTAAAATAGGATCTGTAACACTAATATATCTAACAAAATAACTAATGTGTTTGTTACAGATCAATAAGATCTTGCCACTGAAAGAGAAGCTTTGAGTATGCGTATCATGGTTTATATGAAGGGAGATTTGATCTACACTAATATATTAGTGTAATAGCTAAGTTATGACCACACTAACAAAATAGAGGAAATTTGTTAGCGTGTTAAAAATTAGTGTAATAACTAAGTTATTCTATCGCTACCAAACATGTTAATGCGTTAACTAGAATATTTGTCGCAATCACTGAAACTACAAAATAGGATCTGTAATACTAATATAGCTAACAAAATATTCCACAGAATGAACAAGTTAAAATAGGAGCTGTAACACTAATATAGTTAACAAAATAAATAATATATAAAGATTATGTTAACCCGCTAACTAATGTGTTTGTTACAGATTCATAAGATCTTGCCACTGAAAGAGAAGCTGTGAGTATGTGCATCATCGTTTATATGAAGGGAGATTTGATCTACACTAATATATTAGTGTAATAACTAAGTTATGATCACTCTAACAAAATAGTAGAAATTCGTTAGCGTGTTAAATATTATGAGACTAACTAATATTATACTAGCGCTACCAAACATGTTAATGCGTTAACTATATTGTTAAATAGTAGTGTATTTGTTGTAAGTCAAACAACTATACACTTGATCGGTATAACTTGGTGTTGTGTGAACTATAATATTTGGTGAGACAAGGTAAGGAAACAAAATTCCAAATAGGACATAAGAAAAAGAGAGTGGTGTAATTGATTTTGGGTTTGAAAGGAGAAATATCTTATATATAAAGAAAAAGCTAGGCAAATCTAGTATATTATTGCACTAAAAATATATATTATACACTAACTAAACTATTATCAAACAAAGATAGTTTTTGTCACTGCTACACCTGTTAGAGTCTTTGTCGCGATAAATGTGTTGTTATTTTGAATCAAAGAGTAACACATGGTTTATATGAAGAAAAGTCTCGTGGATACAAAGATATTACTGCGCTAACAAATTTATAAGAGCGGAACCGAAAATGATATTGCGCAAACTATTGTAATTGTTGCAATCCACCAAATATAGTCTTCATCGTGAAAATTAGGTGTTGAAAAATCAAAATCCTGTTACCATGTGCATAACATCAACACCATATTAGTTCGCTAACTTCAACAGATACACTAGTTCTAACCCATAGCTAATAAGGTTCCAGCTTACACAACATCATGCATAACAAAGTTGTTCATGCAGTCGAATAAGCTCTGATTAGAGCGGTAAAAAGTTTTTTAGTCTCCAAACCCAGAGATGTCGGATCAACCTCTTTGCATTCTTTAGACCCACCTGCTGCGTGGGCTTGCATTAGAAAAACTGACATTAATCCAGCGTCAGGGATGGACGTGATTCGGGGACCACCAGGAACCCTTTCAACCATGAATAGTGTTAACTCCACTTCGCTCATCAACCTGTTCGTCGCCACCTATCTAAAGAGATATGGAAGCATTACACCAATTGGAAGGATGTCAGCCATGATACAAGCATCGGTCCGTAATGGGACATTGCAATCAAAGACTAAGATCTTCCCGCATGGCAAGTCGAAACACAAAGCTACCCAGTGTTTCTTGTCGAAATTGAAAGGCGCATACACAAACTCAGCTTCTGTGAACAATGGGACTCTGTCTGACTCCCCAACGCCGGCAATAATATCAACAAGACCTTTTGGAAACTGGAACTCCCGGCGGTTGGAGCACTTCAAAAACTTGGGGTATAACTTAGATAACTGGGCAACAAATTCGGTATCTAGGACATCCACTCGGAGCTTCTCGCCATCAACAACATCTGAACACAATACATGCCTGGTGAACTTCAACAGCACATCCATTACTTGATACAGAACGATGGTGAGTGCGTAGCAGGAAACTTTTTAAATTGTTAAATATTACAAAATCTACCTTGTTCCCAAGAGGTTTCTCCCGGTCAACAACGTCTCCTATTTCTCTAGCGGATAGCAGGACAGAATCACTAACGGTGATAGAGCTGAAAAACGATATTGAAGATGATACTTATATTGTTGCTCTGATATTAAATATGTTAGAATATTACTCTAAAATATTGTTAAAATATTTCTCTAACGTGTCAATATATTGAATAGATGACTTTTTGACTGTTTGCATTACGTATCTGAATATTTCCTCGACGTCTTGACGATCCCCTAGTATGGCAGGTGTGGGCGATGGATGACCCATAATCGTCTTCATCTTCTTATCGCATTGAAACCGATCATCCAATCTACTAGTAAATGTCCCAAGTCTCTTACTTTTTCTGGGGCCAAGTACCTGCTGGAACTTTGCACCTTCAGTAATTGCTTTTCCCTAGAAACCAAGTTATCATTTTAATAGCCGAGGTAGCGGAATAACGAGTTTAATAGCAGAGTATTGTTACCTCGGCTTTGTCTTCCTTTCCGGTTGTGTTACCGATTTGGAGATCATCCGTTGCCTGATATATATGTTGTTAGCAAAACAAATCGTTTACTATCGATAATTCGCCTACTAAATAGTTAGTTGGCATACCGCTGCAGACTGGAATTGATTTGTTGAATTAGCTTCTTCAAATCCGGGAACTTTCTCCTGTTCATCAAACTCTCGGGGATCGGCTGACTTGGAAGGGTTCTCCGGAATAGTCTAAAAAGAATTTTTTTTTATATTAATTTATGTGTGAGTTATCGGGATAACTTTCAAGATATATACTACATAGATTAAAAAAATCAAGTTATCAAGTTATCAAGTTATCATGTTAATAGCTGAGATAGCGGAATAACGAGTTTAATAGCAGAGTGCTGTTACCTCGACTTGGTCTTCCTTTCCGGTTATGTTACCGATTTGGAGATCATCAGTTGCCTGATATATATATTGTTAGCAAAACAAACCGTTTATTATCGATAAGTCGCATATTAAATAGTTGGTTGGCTTACCGCTGCGGATTGGACTAGATTTGTTCAATTATCTTCTTCAAATCCTGGAACTTTATCCTGTTCATCATACGCTCGGGGATCGGCTGACTTGGAAAGGTTCTCCGGGATAGTCTAAAAGAGAATTTGTTATATTAATTAATGTATGACTTATTCTCATAACTTTTAAGATATATACTATAGAGATAGAAACGGTGTTAACGATGTAAAAAAGTAAAATGGTATCTCGGTAACAAAATTATCGCCACATATCATATGTTAGTATTGCATACAATTTAACGAAGCATGCTAACCACCGGCGTGTAACTAGCGATCAAAACAAATTAGCTACTGATAAACATAACTGATAGCGCATGTGATAACGCCCTAACTAGGTTAAAGTATGATGCATATAAGAGGTTTAAGTAACGGCCCAGTTAGCCAGAATTACCTCAATATTAATTTCCGATATAGTACGGTTGCCGCTATCCTCCCGTTCGAGTACTTGTCTAGTAGAGTTAAGAACCTGGTCCTGTGAATGTATGAAAAAAACAAAATTAATACAACAAAATCATATTTACCCACGTAGCACTCGTATATGAATAGTATAAATATCATTACTTGGGAGTTTATTTCCTTGACAGCTCGATGATGGAGACGTTGTTCATCACTAACTCCCTCCAGTGAGTTTATGTAAGGCTCTTGCAAAGTTATCTATATAATATGTTTAACATGTGAAACTAGTTGTTAACGTTCTCTCATAATAATATCGAGTTAACTAGTAAATTATCTTACATGGTTGTGCTGGCCACCTACGATCTCAGGTGAAATTGGTTGGGACCCAGGGCCATCACGCATCTGAAACATGAACAAGTAAACGAAATTTATACCAGTGTAAGTAATTTATATATAGAACTCCATTAGCACACTAACTTAGGCGTAAAAAGCAAGAACTTCGTCAACAGTAGATGTGGGGCCTGGCGAACCAGCATCGTTGTCCGCGACGTGTTTAGCACCTACGCCTTCTACACCAGCAGGAGAAGGAAACGTTCCACCCTTTAAACCATCAGAGTTGCCCGAATCATGGTCCTCGACTTCGCAGTCTGCTTGACCAGCTGAAGGGACCCTGCCACCCATGTCTGATGACCCACTTCCTCTATCATTCCCATTTCTAGGGACCCTTCTTGACTGCAAATCCACATCTTCTATTATGGTATTCATCTCAAACCACGCAATAACTCCTTCAATGATTTGGGATTTTGCCAGAGCCAGGTTTTCCGCCACGATTTCTTCGATCCTTCCTTCAATCTTGGCCGCCATTTCCTGAAACTTAGAGTCCAACATCTTCGACAACTTGTTTACATCCGTTTCCATTTCTTCTGTTTTCTCCTCACTAGTACTTCGCCTAGATCGTCTAGAAACAGTTGGCTGCCTCAATTGGGTTTCCCTTTTCTTCCCCTGGATGTCTTGCCTTTGCTCCGTCTCGTTTGTTTTTGAGGCCTCGACAACTCTGCTGCCTTGCGGCCACCGACGAACATCTCTTTTTTGAATTTGAATCCTTCCTTTATAAGCCTAACCATGTGGCCCACTCTAGGGTCTTTTCCATCATCCGTCCAAGACAAATCTTCTTCCTCGGGATCAAACTCAATTTGGGGACATATTATGGGACACACATTCACCTGCAACAAAAACTCCATGTGTGTGAACGTAGTATCTAAGTGGGTATCTCTTAACAAAACAAGCTTCCAAATTTATTTTGGTGTTGTTAAAAACGTTAGCTAAAAAATCAGTTAACTGTGTTATTTGTAAATATTTTTTATTCTCTGAAGGATGATAATGCGTAGTGCAAACTAATAAATGTACCGCTTATTCAATTGATTATCATAACAACATACTAGTTAGCCCCAAATAAGAACCTCTTATCGAAACAACAAGTTCGTTAGAAATATAGGTTATACCTTGCAGGATGCATCCAGTTCCCTAGCATTAGTCAGTTTGAGAGGAACCCGAGTTCGTCCTTCATCCACAACTTCCTGTTCAGACTCGCTACCTTCCACTACCCTACCACAGTCGGCGGACCTTCTTGAATTGAAGGAGCAGCCTGTAAAACGATGAGTGGGAGGGCGTAAAAAAATCTTTGAACATAAATAGTAGATGTCGCAAGCTGTGATAGGTCTCTCTCCTTTATGGACGTCATCATCATATCAAAAGATAACCTCCCCCAGGGGTATGCGAGGAAAGCATCGAGGTTTTCCACCAATTCTGCGTGTTCCTTCGACACCTTCACCTTCGGGTAGTGTGAGGTTGGAAGCAAAAAACCATCTACCAATGCTAAGCAGGCGTACCGAAGCCGCATTTGCCTATCTCGGACTGATTTTTTTTTCAGGATCGATATAACTCTCTCAACGGTTACATCTTCTTCAAGACCAAAAAGGGTACTATAGTATGGGACTTTAATACCTGCCGTGCCTTTCCTCCTCTTTTTTTCAGTGGGTGGATACTTACCGCAAGGCAAGCCCGTCACAATCTTGAATTCTCTTAACGAAAATCTTATCGGATTGCCCGCAAAGAGAACCCAAATTTCGTTTTCTTTAGAAACCTCCAACTACCTCGAAAGAAGAAACAACCCAAAACTACCAGACCATGATGGTTTAGATGGTAGATCCAGCAATTTTCCCAGCGGAGATTCTCTTATAAATGAAAGTTCTTCATCCTCGAGGGCTGCCATTATTTTTCGAAGAACTTCCAATTTTTGGTAAACATTGACTCGCTCCCCAAGCGGTTCTTCACCGGCCGCTAACATCCGCATCGGCAACTCCATATCTTCCATCTGAAAATCCAGGGAACCATTTAGTTCAAGTCGCATATGGCGATGGTTCGATTTATTCCGAGAAAGACAGAGAGTTCGTAAAGTACCTTTTACACATTTGATTTCTCTGGTTCTCCCTTCCACTGAACAAGATATCGGCGACCAAAACACCAACTTGATTTGGTAAAAAGCAGATAAACCGTAGGCTTGTGCTGTTATAAATGGTGGGATTTTGTAGGTTCTCCCAATTAAAACGATTACTCAACGCGAAATCCTATCAAAATACGTCTCCTCGTTTTCTCCAATTTTGAATTTCGAATTGGGCAAAGAGAAATAATTACGAAGCGTGCTTTGGTAGACATAAAATCATAGATATTATTCTACCGTCTGACATGTACTTATGAGCTACGGCATAGGGTCTAAAACCTAGTGCAAACAGTGTGCTATTACACTGCCTAGATTCAATCGGTTCGTAGGGGTATAACAGTCATTCGGTTGTGATCAGTATACAGTGAATAGTTAAAATCTGGAACGCTTAATTTCGGAGTTATTGGTTGTCATTGTGTGTAATTTCTCATCTAAAAACCACTTAAAATCTCCCAAACATTCATGACCTTAATAAAATCGCATATAGAGCACTTGTAAAACCATTTAAAATAATATGAACAACATAAGCATATCTTTTTTAGAGATTCTTTGATTACTAACCGGAGGTTTTCTGATTACTTTCGTGGACTTTCTCGTATGATAATGAAATGAGAGATTGGTAAGAGAAAAACTGAAGGTTCTTTGATTACATTCGTGGACTTTCTCGTATGATAGTGTTTTTAAATCCGATCCGAATTGGTAAACTCGGCAACCATGTCATTAATGCGGTCAGGGTTCAATGTTAAAATCGGCTAAGTATAAATCCAGTAAAATTTGAAAAATGAGCAAAACTCGCACTAACCTGCGACCTCGTATTATTGGTTAAACCGGTCGTGTTTTAAAATGTTGATTAATTTTTTTTTTCTTTTTATTATATAGTTTAAATTTTCTTTTCCTTAATTTTTAAACCTTTGAATTATTAAACCGCAAAGAAAAATCCAATAAAAATTTAATAATGATAAACCAAAAATTTAAATATATATATATATATTTATTTATTTATTATAAATTTTAATTGAAAACCAAAAAAACAATTCTGTTTTACTGTTTTACTGTTTTTAACTAAACCAAATTTAAAGCAAAAACTTAATAAAAAATTATAACCAAATGGGGTTTTATATTAAAAGATAACCAAACTAAATCATTTATTTCATTGATCCGGTTCGGTTTTTCCGGCAAAGTTTTTTGATCCACTCATAATTATTAATTTAATTTTGTCATTAGCAATTTTCTACTATTCTTATTTGTTTCTTTTAGTTTAATTTGGATTTAAAATGTTCAATTACTTTATAAATATGGCCAAACATCATATTATTAAAATATAGATTACAATTTTTTATTTTTTATTTATTATAATACTTACACATATATAATAATATATAAAAAAATTATTAACCTATTGATCCGCGGTTTAATCATGGTCCATCCAGTATTCCGATTACTCATAAGGTAGTTTTGTTGTTCGGATCGAGTTTAAAAACATTGTCGTATGATAATGTGATGAGAGATTCGTAAGAGCAAAAGACAGCTAATTTCACGTAAGAAAAGCTTCAACTTTTTGCACTGTATTTGTATATAATCATGCATTCCAGTTCGTATATAATCCTACGGTCAATTTCTGACTTTGATTTATATTATTTGTCAATGAAAGCATCTTTTCAGATAAAGATATATGCAGCTTTAGTAGAATTATAAGACCGGACATTATGTCAACGCTTACCAAATCAACAATGTTTAAAAGTATTATTCCTAGTTATTGCATTTTCTTTGGTGTTATTCAATCTTCTTCTGGGTCAAAACTGGGGCTCTTAACGGAATCTGTATTCTTCATGTGAATTCCATAGTGCCAATATTTGAAATCCAGTCAATAATCGATCTTTGATCTAATGAAACAACACCCATTTGATACCAAATTAGTATTCTAAAGTGGTCTTCAGAAGTTACGTTTTGGATTATAAACCGAAATTTAAAACAATTGGGTCCAGAACTGTGTAAATATACATTTCAGGAAAGTCTCCTTAGTTAAATGACTATTTTAAGAATATATTTTTGATTGATTTTGTGGATGGCAATGAAACTTTAAATATATATACATTGACTTACGAGAATAGCACATATTGCAACTTGCAAGTGACGACTACTAATAAGATCTAACACGTCTTGGTCATCTATTCATGTGATTTCGCAAATTATTTCTTAAGTGTAGACCTTGACTATTTAGAAAAAAAAATTCATGAAAATACATTGATATACGATGATTTCACATTATCTTTTGTTTAGATGGAGTTATCATTTATACGTTAAAGTATTTTTACTGAAGAACTAATATTATATACGAGTACTTAATTAGAATCAAAGATATTTCAAAGACATTTAAAAATGTTGATAAAAATATGATATAATTGTAAATATAGGAGATATAAAACATATATATAAATTCTGAATGTAAACATATATATATATATATATATATATATATATATATATATATATAACATAACTCAGACCGTGTTCGAATACTCCATATTTTATTATGGGTAACTGGAGTATTTGAAGACGGTCTAATTCTGAAAATATAATATTTAGAAATTATGAATATACCATTAATCAAAACATATAATTTAAGAAAAACAATTTAAACACAAATATTCCTTAATGTAATAAAAATTTTGCACAGAACCTAGACTTGCCTAAGCTAATCGTTTGGCAAAAAAAAACAAAACTATGCAATAACCAGTAATAATGTTTAAAGGGTAAGGGTGTCTTGGTCCGAAAATTCCAACAATTGCATAAAACCCTGATCATTTCACAAGATGCTTAATTGACTAATCATATATATAAACGTCTTATTGACCATATGATTCAATATAAACTGACATGATTGTAAAATAGGTTTAATGAAAAAGAGTTTTTGAGTCTTTTATTACGCAAGATTAGTTTGTCTTTGCTCATAGAGAAAGTAATCCAATTGAGAAAATGTCAATGTTAAGCTCTGTTTTATCGATTTTATTCACTAGCTTTACTCTTCTACACTTTCTTGTTCATGCTCAAGACCAATCTGGTAACTTAAAACACCTATTTCTCTGTTTACTATTCAAATGCTAAGAACTATGATTATAACCTTTTTCACATCTCTCTCTCTCTGAGTGTTACAGGTTTTATAAGTATAGATTGCGGGATACCGGATGATTCTGGCTACAATGATGAGATTACAGGTATAAAGTATGTTTCGGATTCGGCGTTTGTTGATTCAGGAACAAGAAAAAGCATTGCAGCTCAGTTTCAGTCAAGTGGTTTTGATAGACACTTGTTGAACGTGAGAAGTTTCCCTGAAGGCAAGAGAAACTGTTACGATGTTCAGACTCCGAGAGGCAAAGGTTTCAAGTATCTGATCAGGACCCGTTTCATGTATGGGAACTATGATGATCTTGGAGGAGCACCAGAGTTCGATCTCTATTTTGGAGTCAATTTCTGGGACTCTGTTAAACTTGACAATGCAACAACTATACTCAACAAAGAGATGATCACCATTCCACTTACGGACAACATTCAAGTGTGTGTTGTTGATAAAAATTCAGGAACTCCATTTTTGTCGGTCTTAGATATTCGACTCTTGTTGAACACTACTTATGAGACTCCTTATGATGCACTTACGCTCGATCGTAGATTGGATATGGGCGCAACCGGCAATCTTCCATTCAGGTAAACCTTGATTAGAAACTAATTTCAAACGGAAATTTGATAGTTGCACATTGTTGTGTTTGTCAGCTAAATATATATTTTCATAATTTTGGATTTTTTTCGAATTTTTCTGAACTTTTTTTAACTTTTTTTGAATTTTTGAATTTTGTTTTTTTTTAAATATTTTTTTTTTCACTAACGGTGACCGTTAGTCAACTCTCAGTTGTGCATAATTTTTGATAACTTCAAGATTTGTTTTAAAAAAATAATTTAGTTGGAGGTTTGAAATGGAAACCCAAAAAATTAGATGTTTTAGTGAGAAAAATGAAGTTTTTTTATGGGATTTTCCTTATAAAAAATAAAATAACATTTTCATTTTTATTTCGTTAAAGATTGAAGCTTCAATTCATAAGATATATTCCGAATCTTATTGTAATTAATATATGGTCGTATCGTAATATTGATCTATTTATGAAATTATACGGTAATCAAAGGGAGTAAGACTATATATGTTGGTAGTACATACAATATGCGACTTCCATATCCGATTAATAATCATATATATAATTATGGATACTTTGTCCATTATCAAATAAAAACTGGATTTCAAAAAGAATCTCATGCCCGGACATGTGTGCAGAGCCGATCAACTAGTTATAAAAAATTAGAAGAACATTTTCATTTTTTTTTTTCATCAAGTATTTGAGCAAATGCAAAAATGTAAATCGATCTCTTTTTTTCTCCCCCAAAACAATTTGTAAGGAAATTTTGATAATTATTTTCCTTTCCTCTTTCTATTTTTCTGCTTTGAAGTTTCTCACACACATTTGTTTGGGTAGGTTCAAAGATGACATCTATGATCGAATATGGACACCTCGTCCGCTTCCTGCGTACAAGGCCTTAAATACATCTCTCACTGTCGATCAAGGTTTTAACAATGGCTACCAACCGGCTTCTACTGTCATGAGCACCGCAGCAACACCGCGAAACGAGAGCCTTTACATGACGCTTTCTTTCAGACCGCTCGACCCTAACGCAAAGTTTTATGTATACATGCATTTTGCTGAAGTTGAAGTACTAAAAACCAACCTGACGAGAGAATTCACCATTTGGCTTGATGAGACAATAATCTCTGTTTCGTTTAAGCCTCGTTACTTGCTTACCGATACAGTATCTACACCGTATGCCGTGGGTGGAACTACCCTTAACTTCTCTTTTGTGCAACCACGTGGTGACTCTGTCCTTCCACCAATTATTAACGCCCTTGAGATCTATCAAGTTAATGAGTTCCTTCAGATCCCAAATTATCCACAGAATGGTAATTTAGGCTTTATATGGAACAAAGGTTCCCATTGAGTTTTTCGGGTTGGTTTGATTCTTTTTTTTTTATTTGCACTCTTAGTTGATGCCATGAGGAAGATTAAAGCCAAATATAAAGTGAAGAAGAACTGGCAAGGAGATCCTTGTGATCCTGTGGATTATTCTTGGGAAGGTATTGATTGTATCCAAAGTGATAACTCTACTAATCCAAGAGTCATTTCTCTGTAAGTTACACATGTGCTCTGTTCAGTTATCCTCTGTTTTGTTCTACTCTGTTTTGTTCTTCTCTAATTTGTTGTGCTCTGTTTTACTCTGTTATGCTCTGCTCTGTGTTTTTTATTCGTAAACAATCTCTATTTGGGATTTGCAGAAATATATCTTTCAGTGAATTAACAGGCCAAATCGATCCAGCCTTCTCCAAGCTTACATCTATAGAAAAATTGTCAGTATTTTTTTTTTATGGTTCTCCATGTAATTAACACTATGCTCTAGTTGTGAAATACTTACTAACACAATCAAGTTTCATTACAGAGACTTATCAGGTAACAGCTTAACAGGAGAAATACCCGATTTCCTCGCTAATTTACCAAATTTGACCGAGTTGTAAGTCATATCAACTTAGCGACAATATTTCAATTGATCCAGCGACAATATTTCAATTGATCCAGGAATAATACATAGCAAAAGACATCTTTAAATTTACGAGTTTAATGCGGATTTATATCTGCAGAAACGTGGAAGGAAACAAGTTAACAGGCATAATTCCAGCGAAACTACTTGAACGATCAAATAATGGATCTCTTTCCTTAAGGTTTGCAAACATATAAGCTTTTATTTCAGTTTAGTTCTTCCCATGCATTAGAAAAGGGAATGATTTATTTCAACCGGTACATTTTGCAAAGTGCGAAATCATTCACAAACAATAACATCATTTGTTTAATGCGCTTTGAAAAGAGCCAATCCTAACATTTCTAAATTGTAACTGTAAAGATTTGGTAGAAATCCGGATCTTTGTCTCTCTGCTCCATGTCAAAACACAAAGAAGAGGAAGAAAATTGGATTCATCATTCCATTAGTAGTAGGAATCATCATCGCTCTTTTCACGGCATTGGCTTTATTCTGGCAATTCAAGAGAAGACAACAGAGAGGTACAATCTTCAAAACTACTGTTTTGGTGATAAAGGCATAAATTAAACGAACCTCTAACTTATAGGTGCACTTGGTGTGAGGAATGGACCGTTGGAAACAGCGAAGCGATACTTTAAATACTCAGAAGTTGTGAATATGACAAATAACTTTGAGAGAGTTCTTGGCAAAGGAGGTTTCGGGAAAGTATACCATGGTGTCATAAATGGTGAACAAGTTGCTGTCAAGGTACTGTCTGAAGAATCAGCTCAAGGTTACAAAGAGTTTCGAGCAGAGGTTGTTTTTCTTACATTTCAAGGACCTCATTCTTAATTTTTTCAAACTTTTCCACCTAATCTAATCCAATTGTGATTCTTTAGGTTGAACTTCTCATGAGAGTTCATCACACGAACCTCACTTCTCTAGTCGGATATTGCAACGAAGGACACCACGTGGCGCTTATCTACGAGTATATGGCTAATGAGAACTTAGGAGACTACTTGGCAGGTTAATTAGTATTTCTATTTCTGTTACACTACTCATATGTTCATATGTATTGAGAGAGGAGCTTTTGGTTATGTTTAATTTTGTTTAGGTAAAAGGTCATTTATCTTGAGCTGGGAAGAGAGGTTGAAGATATCATTAGACGCAGCACAAGGTTAGCAAAATACCATCTTGAAATGAAAATCGTTGCGAAAAAACGATCAATGAAGTGTGTTTTTCTTTTGTCTGTAAAACAAATTCAGGGCTAGAGTATCTTCACTGTGGTTGTAAGCCTCCTATAGTTCACAGAGATGTGAAGCCGGCAAACATCTTATTAAACGAGAAGCTCCAGGCCAAGATAGCTGACTTCGGTTTATCTAGAAGCTTCCCTGTTGAAGGAACCAGTCAGGTTTCAACAGTTGTCGCTGGAACCATCGGTTACCTTGACCCCGAGTTAGTAATCAAAACTCTCTTAGTTTCTTTTCTTCTTCAAGCATGAAGAATACAAATGTTTGATTTTCGGCTGACACATTTTCTTGAACTACAGGTACTATTCAACACGCCAAATGAACGAGAAAAGTGATGTTTACAGTCTTGGGGTTGTTTTTCTTGAAGTGATTACAGGCCAACCTGCTATTGCAAGCTCAAGAACAGAGAAGAGGCATATAATTGATCAGGTTAGCTTAATGTTAGCCAAAGGAGATATCAGAGAAATAGTGGATCAGCGTCTAAGAGAGAGATACGATGCTGGCTCAGCTTGGAAAATGTCAGAGTTAGCCCTGGCTTGTACCGAGGACAGGTCAACGCAGAGGCCAACGATGAGTCAGGTCGTTATGGAGCTGAAACAGATTGTTTTTGGCAGAGTGACAGATAAGGAAAACGATAGTGACTCGATAAATTTGGTTACAGTGAATCTGAACTCCGAAATGGTTCCTCAAGCAAGGTAGGAAATTTCCTCGAAGAAAAACAACAAGAAATACTCTATTCTATTTTTATTTTGTGTCTTAATACTCGGAAATGGTTGCTGAGGTCAAATATGTATGCCAAAACGGTTGGGAATGTCCTGAAATTATTTGTGCTTCTCTTAAAGTTGTATTGTCGAGGTTTAACCAATCGTATAATATTAAATAATCATAATGTTTTAGTATAAACCAATTATAATATATAGATTTAAAAGTCTATTACTAATATTATTCGATCCTATAGGGTCACACAACTAATCAAACTAGATCAATAAAATACTAGGGGTTCTTGCAAATATAACCCAAAATTTGAAGTCAAACACAAACATAACCTCTTTTTTCAACTCTCCCTACAAATACCATTTTCTCTCAATTACACCCTTTCTTTCTTTCTTTATTCACGAAAATGTCATTGCCCTTAATATATTTTTTTTTTCAAAAATATTAAAAAGACTAACAAATCCTCCATTGTCATTTTATTTACGGAAATGCCATATTCTTCAATTTTCTCAACCACCATTAACAACCAAAATTGAGCTCTAAATACTCTTCCAACCAAATTTTGAGTTATAAATGCTCAATGTTCTAGCTACTAACTTCATTATCTTCCATTTTCAAATTATATACATTACTAGATCTTAAAAGATTTTGGTTCTTCTTTCTTCTACAAAGACTGGGCTTCCCTAATATTGGTTATACTTGAAGTCTTGGACGGTTAACGAAGCACAAAACAACCTCCAACCGGAATAAAGTAATTTTTCACTTAATTTTCGTTGATTTGGAGGTATGAGTCGCGATAGTAGACTTCGTTTGTAGTCTGCTCACATAGTATACTTCATTTAAAGTCTGTAGATCAACGCCTGGGTTATTTTTGCATTTGACCAATATTCATGCTCGGGGTCCCCAGACTTCCAAAGAAGTCTGTGCATTTTTTTTTACAAAAAAAAATATATAGTAGACTTCATTTGAAGTCTCAAATATGGCAGGTCAGTTTTGCATTTGACCAAAATATTGACTTTTTACGTAGACTTCATTTAAAGTCTGAAAATATTTTCAGACTTCACGTGCAGTCTGCGTTAAAACGAAGTTATTTTTTTGCATTTGACCAAAATGTTAACTTTTAGCGTAGGCTTCATTAGAAGTCTACTTAGGTCACTTTTGCATTTGACCAAAACATAAAACATTGACCCGGAAAATATTTAATTTTAAATTAATTAGCAGACTTCATATGAAGTCTGCACCATCACGCAGTCTTCAACTGAAGCCTACTCTGCCAATTGATGGTCAAACACAAAAATAATCTAAAAATAATTCAGACTTCATTTGAAGTCTGCTAGATGGTGCATACTTCATTTGAAGTCTGTTGGATGGTGCAAACTTCATATGAAGTCTATTTTTAAAGTCAAACAAAGTCAATTACAAAATTAACCTGCCGCAGACTTCATATGAAGGCTGCTATATTAGAGCAGACTTCATACGAAGTCTAAAATTATATAGACACATTACTGGATTCGTACAAACTTCATATGAAGTCTGCTTGCGTCACGCAGACGTCATATGAAGTCTTCTTTGAAAGTCAAACTTTTGGTCAATTGCAAAACTAGCCTTTTTAAATTTCAGACTTCAGAAGAAGTCTGTTTTGCGAAAGTCAAAATTTTGGTCAATTGCACGAGGTCTGAAAACCTTGTAGACTTCTTTTGAAGTCTGCCTTCGTTAATTTGTAATTGCAGAACTAACATAAATTTCAGACTACATAATAAGTCTCCTGTGTAAGTCTACCTATGAAGTCTACACATGTAGACTTCGTGTGAAGTTCAGACGCGTAGACTTTAGTGGAAGTCTGGTGTAGAAGTCTAAAATGATAGTTTGTAAGAATAATTTTGATAAAACAGTATTTACAGCATATATATAAATTATTTTTTAGATTTTTTTGTTCTATCATGTTTCTTAGTTATTGTTTTTGTCTCTCTATGAGTTTGACATGATTATGTCTTATAATTAAGGCAGAATCAAATTTCCTATTGGATTAGGCTTCTACCTAATTTTTATAGACTTAAGTGGAAGTCTTCTCAGTAGACTTTGGTATACGTTGAGTCAGAAGTCTTATTGAGTAGTATGTATTGATAATTTTGTTAAAAATGCATTTACAACATATTTATAAATTATTTTTTAGATTTTTTTGTTCTATCATTTTCTTAGTTATTGTTTTTGCCTATCTATGAGTTTGACATGGTTATGTCTTATAATTATGACAAAATCAAATTTTCTATTGGATTAGGTTTCTAGATCATTTTTATAGATTTCAGTGGAAGTCTTCTTAGTAGACTGCATAAGAAGTCTGTATTATACATTTTTTAAAAATCCCTTAATTATAAATAATTTTTTTAGATTTTCTTGTTCTCTCATGTGGGTTAGTCATTTTTTTTGCCTCTGTATGAGTTTACATAGTAATGTGTTATAATAATGGTTAACTCATTTTTTTGGTATATAATGGTTCTACCTCATTTTTGCAAGACTTCATTAGAAATCTGCTTCACATAAAAGCATCAGCCCACCCATAAAGATTCAAATGAAGGTTTCACCAACAAATTTGCTCCAAATGATCTGAGCTTCAGGATTTTTCAACAAAACCAACATTTTAAGACAAACGATCGAGGCAAAAGTGGAAAAATCCAAACCAATTTGAAAAA
Organism: Kernera saxatilis; assembly: GCA_900406395.1. Taxonomy (NCBI): domain Eukaryota; kingdom Viridiplantae; phylum Streptophyta; class Magnoliopsida; order Brassicales; family Brassicaceae; genus Kernera; species Kernera saxatilis. Next base: position 46,014 of record OVAY01000671.1, read on the forward strand.
ATCCGAAGAGGCCCCCAAAGGCTCAAGTAAATTCTTCTGTTGTAGATTTCGTGTAATGTCCATATAGGTAGACTTCGTTTGAAGTCTACGTCTGAAGTCATCGTGTGTAGTGTGTGAGGATAATTTTGTTAAAAATGCATTCACATCATATTTATAAATTATTTTTTAGATTTTCTTGTTCTCTCATGTGTTTTAGTTATTGTTTTTGTTTATGTATGAGTTTTACATGGTTTTGTCTTATAATTATGGCATAATCAATTTTCTTAATGCATTAGGTTTATAACTCATTTTTTGTGACTTCAGGTGAAGTCTACTTCATATGCAGTCTGTTAAAGGTGAAATTTGGTCTGAAGTTGGTTAAAGGTGAAATTTGGTCTGAAGTCTGTTAAAGATGATCAGTCTTCTATACTAAAGAAATTTGAGATTTGTGCAATGGTAAAATTTATGTCAAAAACATCTCTTTTGATGTATCTACTTGGAAAGAAAAAAAAGTAATATATCTAATTAACATAGTAATGAAATAATACACACCAAAATATTCTGCACTAGTTCCATCGATAAATCACAACAAATATTCTGCAATAATAGCCAAAAAATATAAAATTTTCTTGAATCTACAAAATATAATATATAAAAAATCTAAAATTTACTTCAACAACTATTATATACTTTAAAAAAACTTAGATTTACTCATATATATTGAGTTTTGTTTCAGAATAATTAAGTAAACTTCACACGTCTCCTTGATGTGTTCCATGAGGTTGTCAACTTTCTTAACCATGGATGAATCGTCATTAAAATCGTGTTAAAAAAAACCATAAACTGAATTGAAACAATTAAAAAACCATAAAAAGTCACTAGACACATTCTTATCCCAATACCAAATTTAAACAATTCATGATCTACAACTATCCAAAAAATCATAACCCAAATAAGTTAATGGCTTTTATATCACAAGATGATGAAATGAACTCATATTCAACTAAAATCAAACTCAAAGAAAATTTTATTACATTGATTATTACTATTATATCAAGATTAAGAACAAAGAGATTCTAAATTTAAACGAATCTAATAGGAGAATAAATAATAAAGAAATCTCATACTCGTTTACCAAATAATTGTATTTGTATTTTCCCATCTCTGTTTACCAAATAACAATAACCCATGTCAAAATTCTATATGCAATCATACCACAAATTCGTTTAATGCAGATTTCTTTGGCAGTCTGCATTTTAGACTACAAACGAAGTCTACATAGCAGACTACAAAGGAAGTCTACTTAGCAGACTACAAAAAAAGTCTACATATCGAGTTTCTAAATCAAATAAAAAACGATAAAATGGTTTAAGATCTGAAAATTTTATTTGAAACTAAATCTGATAGAAAACGATTAAAAAACTTAATAATTGCTAAAATAGCTTTAGATATAACTTTGTGTTAGGATCTAAACCCAAAAAACTGAAGCAAAAACCATTTTTTTGTTTAGATCTAAAATTTTATGGAGTCAAAAAAAAAAAAAAAATAGATCTGAAATTTACAGATCTAAAAATTTTTGTGGAGCAAAACTTACTTGTTATGGAGGTGCAAGTCAAATCTGCAACAAGAAGATAAAGTCCAATGTTAATAAAAAGTTGAATACAAGTATAAACAAACATTTGTGGTCAAACTTAGATTTGGATTTTGGTGAAGAAGTTACCTCTGCGCAAAGAGGAAGATGAAGACGATGGCGAGTAAGAACTGCAAGAAAGAGATGAAGACGAGTGAGAAAAGATGGAGACGGATAAAGAAGACGAAGAACGACGACTTACCACTATGACAACCGATAAAAATGGAGAGGTGGCGGAGGTAACCAGTGAGTAGAGAGAGTAGAGCGCCGTTTGAAAGAGGATAATGGTTTTGGAAGATTTTTTTTATTTTACAAAATTAGGATTACATGTTTCCTTTATATAATGGGGTAAAATTTCCGTGTAAGAAGTCTACAAACGATAGAGAAATCTGGATGAGAAGTCTGAATGAGAAGTCTGCAATATGATCCAGCAGACTTCATTTGAAGTCTCTAAACCCTAAATTCTAAATAGACTTCACTCGAAGTCTACCATGCCCTAAACTCTAAGTAGACTTCACATGAAGTCTCAAAATATCAACATACTTCGTATGAAGTCTGCTAAAACTAAGCGGCGGCATTGGCAAAACTCAAATCGACGGCATCAATTTTGGTTTAATTTTAATTCGTTCGGTTAATTTAAAATTTTTGGTTTAGCAGACTTTATTTGCAGTCTCTAGGCCATAAACTTTGAGTAGACTTCATTCGAAATCTCTATACCCTAAACTCTAAATAGATTTTAATTGAAGTCTCAAATTATAATTCTAATATTTTTTTCTTAATTCGAATACTCTTAATAACTAAATTCTAAACAAAAACTTATAACAAAAAATAAATTGGACAATGTANCAAAAACTTATAACAAAAAATAAATTGGACAATGTAACACTTCTATGGAAATTTAAACATTCAAATGAAAAAATAATAAACCCTAAATCTAACCCTAAACTAAACCCTA
>OVAY01000672.1:0-48502 GCA_900406395.1 Kernera saxatilis
TTACATATAATTATTTTTTGCCCCTGGTAAAATTTTTGGCTGGATCCGCCATTGGTTACAAGTTAAATTACCCATTAGCTTCCTTTGAAACAATTTGTAGTAGTTACAAGTACAACAGATGGAAAAAACAACCAAAATAAAACTTCAATGAAAAATAGAGAAGCAATCGGATCTGTCAAAGAGAAGGAGATGAGTCGGTTCCGCATGATGAGGTCGATAATTGCTTTAATAGAGGTAGATGTGCTGGATACCGAAGAGAAAACTCTGGTGTTACGTTCTTTACAAACCATGTAAACGAGCACTTGAGATAGCAGCTTAGTAATAGAGGATGAGATAGATTAGTCTCTTGGGCCTGGAAAGCTTTTGGAGAAACTGTGTATAATTCAAAAAAAAATAAAAATAGAGGATGAGATAGTCTTTGGAGAAGCCTGGATTTGTGATATCCAGCTAACATAGAGGTCTTGAGGAGGATTTGGCCAGATTTTCTCAGCGAGTGTTAAGATATAGTTTTCTAGTATAAGATTATCATTGATGGGTACTTATGTTGATGTTAGCCGTATGGTTCCATGAATAATAGCATTAATATATACCAAGGTGATATAATTTTTGGGAAGTTGAAATTGATAGAAAATGAAAACAAATGATAATTGACGCTGGTTGGAGAAACATCCATAGAGAAAGAAAAGAGATAATTAAGGGGAGAACACAATTTTCCTTTGTCTTCAAATTTATTAAAGGGACCTTTTCCTCCCTCCACTTCTCCACTTTCTATGGAACTCATAAGATACTTTTTCTCCATCCATTTCTTGTCCTCTCTTTTCTTAATTAATCACTGTCTTTTTCCCTAATTTCCACCTTATTTCTTCATTTCAAGACAATTCTCATGTTTTGAACAAAAAAAAAACGCAATTTTAGAGCTACAGAATAATTAAGAAATAGAAGAATTGTATTTCTGGTAAACTTTGCTCAAAATCCTTCATGGTTTCCCCAAACCTCAGACATGAAAGGTAAAATGTTGCAAACTTTAGCTCAAGTTCTTTAATTTTCGCCAAAAAAAAAAAACAATAAATAAGTAAGTAAATATTTATATACATATATACATACCTCGACGTGCAGACCAATCCTTTAGCTAGATGGTGTTAAAATAAGACATGAGGGAGGCTTTAACATTCGTGACACCAAGTAATGTCCGGATGATAAAGGCTCTCCCCCAAATTGACCGTTTTTAACGAAAAAGCTTTAATCTTTCTACATTGAAACAGGTTTCTGTGACCAGGAGGACTCGCTGTGCTTTCTCGCTGGCGATGTTATCAAAGCCCGGAAAGAAGCTTGACTCCTCGGAGGTAGATACACGCGAGGCTGCCCTGAGTATAATCATCGTAATTTGCATATATATTTGCAGTTGAGATAATGCTTTTATTTTTTTCATTTCCTTGTGCAGTCAAGTCATCATGCTTCGTCCTTGGGGCCAAAAGAATCGGCTAAACATACGAATTATCCACCGTTAGATATCGTTCATCAAACTCCACAACCACGCAAAGAGATGCAGAAGCCATTGTTCGATCCGAAGAAGATGGAAAATCTTATAAAACCAGAGCCGGTTGGGTTCAGCAATCACCACCGTCCAATCCCCAGTCCGAAAATCCCATCCTCACCTGGTTCAAACATGACCGAGTCACAATTGGTCAATACATCAAACTTAAACACCAAACCAAACAACAGCAGCAACAGTAACAGCAATAGCAATATGAGCTCAAGAAGCAACAGCATTGAGAGCACTTCCTCTAACCCCTCTAAGCCACACACAGGTGGTGACATAAGGTGGGACGCTGTGAATACGTTGACTTGTAGAGGAGTCCAGCTCGGGATCAGCGATTTCCGGCTTCTGAAACGGCTCGGTTATGGAGACATTGGCAGTGTTTATCTAGTCGAGCTCAGAGGGACCAACACCTATTTCGCCATGAAAGTGATGGACAGGGCTTCCTTGGCTAGCAGGAACAAGCTGTTGCGAGCTCAAACAGAGAGAGAGATCTTGTCACAGCTTGATCACCCGTTCTTACCCACGTTATACTCTCACTTCGAGACCGATAAGTTCTATTGCCTGGTCATGGAGTTTTGCGGCGGTGGCAATCTCTATTCCTTGAGACAGAAGCAACCCAGCAAGTGTTTCACCGAAGACGCCGCAAGGTTAGTATGGAAATCAAATTGATTGCAGGAAGTCAGGAACACTAAAGAACATATAAAATTGATAACTAGGGTCTTGTTTGATATCTTACAGATTCTTTGCTTCTGAAGTGCTATTGGCATTAGAGTACTTGCACATGCTCGGAATTGTGTACCGTGATTTAAAGCCGGAGAATGTTCTGGTCAGAGACGACGGACACATTATGCTCTCCGATTTCGATTTATCCCTCCGATGCTCCGTCAGCCCAACTCTCGTCAAATCCTCCTCCGTTCATGGCGGAGGCGTAAGCGGTCGGCCAGTCGGGCTCATCGACGAAGAAGCGGCGGTCCAAGGCTGTATCCAGCCATCCACATTCTTCCCGCGGATCCTGCAATCCTCGAAGAAGAATCGGAAGGCGAAGTCGGATTTCGGGCTCTTCGTCAACGGATCCTTGCCGGAACTCATGGCGGAGCCAACAAACGTTAAATCGATGTCATTCGTCGGGACACACGAGTATTTAGCACCGGAGATCATCCGCGGAGAAGGACACGGAAGCGCCGTAGATTGGTGGACCTTCGGAATCTTCATCTACGAGCTCCTCTACGGATCAACGCCGTTTAAAGGACAAGGAAACCGCGCGACGCTCCACAACGTGATCGGACAAGCGCTGAGATTCCCGGAGCTCCCTCATGTGAGCTCGGCGGCGAGAGATCTCATCAAGGGATTATTGGTTAAAGAACCACAAAAAAGGATCGCTTACAAACGAGGCGCGACGGAGATCAAGCAGCATCCGTTCTTCGAAGGTGTGAATTGGGCGCTAATCCGAAGCGCAACGCCGCCACACATACCGGAACCGGTGGATTTCACGTGTTACGCGAGCAAGGATAGAGAGTCTATGGCGGCTGCCGACGGCGGAAAGAGGACCAACAACGGTGCCGGAGGTTGTTGCAGCACCGGCGGTGGTGATAACAAAAGTAACGGCGGTGTTAGCCATGATCCTGATTACATTGATTTCGAATATTTTTAGCAATTGATTATGACTATACTTCTTTCAACACAATTAATACCCTTTTTGTTGTCTTTACATTTCTAGAGATTTCTTATGATAATTGTTTTTCATTCAACATTTTTATTTAGTGATTTTAATTCCATAAGTCTACGATTCTACTTGCATCAAGTTTATTGCCGGTTTTTCTTGCTGAGTTTTTCCATTATAGACCATATTTTAATTTTAAAATACAACAAAAAAAGAATAAGAAAATAGGAAACTTTTTGACCAAAAAAAAAAAAAAAGAAAATAGGAAACTTTAAATTTGAGGGTTATAGTGAAAGCAAGATAGTTGACAAAGACCAAAAACCTAGAGCCCATTTATAAGCCCATAAATACTAATTATGCGAAACCGACTTTGTAATTACCGTCAATTGCTTTTATAACCTCATCATCCTCATCTATATATAGATAATGCTCGCGCGAATTAGGGTTGGTTTCAGACCAGAGTTGTGTTCTTAGTTTGTCCAATAGAATTGGCGATTTCTGATTTGAAGTGTGGCGATGTCTGATTTGAAGTGTTTGGATGGGATGTGGACTACATTCTACCCCTTGATATATAAGACCGTGGATGATCCTTCGTCGGATCCAATTATCTCGTGGAGCAAAAGCAACAATAGTTTCATCGTTTGGAATGTGGAAGCGTTTGACAGAGAGATTCGGCCGGAATCCTACGAATTTGGCAGAGATTTCCTACAGTTTATGTCCCAACTTGAGTTTTATGTAAGTTTTGTATATGCAAGATTATCTCCGAGTTTGGAATCGTCTCTCTCTATCTCTTCTTATGTTTTTTTTTTTTTTTTATTGGCAGGGCTTGCAAAGAATCGAGGGGTCTGAGCAGTGGGAATTTGGACATGAGTATTTTGTGAGAGGCCAACCTGAACTTATGAAGAAGATGGTCCTCAAATGTGCGTTGGAGAGGACTGTCAAATTTGGAGCCAAACTTAAAGCAAAGAGGGCAAAGGCTAAAGCAAAGAGAGCAAAGGCTAAGGCTAAGGCTAAATTGCAAGTAGAGCATCTCTTGCAACTAGAGGATCGCTTGCAACATTTACGAATTTAATGCTTTATGAAAAAATAAACTCTTGTATCCACAATTTTAGTGGTAATGAAATTTGGGATTTTTCAGAAACAATAGCTGTTTTGTGTTTGATGCCATGCATTCGGTATGTCCGTATATTCATCAACCAATGTTTGGTTCATTAAAAACTCAAAAAAATCATGGAGTATACTAAATTTTTTTCTGAATGATTATGAGAATAATCATATAATTTGAGGGAGTTTTCTTTTATAAAACATGATTTTAATTTCACTGGTCGTAATTTTGTATATATATAATTAAAAACATTGTTTTTAAATTCAATCAAAAATCAAATGAGGTAGTTCCTTTTTATCGCGCTTCAATCACGTTAATATGACTAGGTCAGAATTTTGTTGTTGTTACATCATTATTATAAAATATTAATATTTTCTGTTCTTATTTAATACATTCAAAATAAACGAAAGTTTTAAATATTTTCAGAGCAATTGTCATTTGGTTGCAAAGGTGACCCTGACACGGATAATTCTATATATACAATAGTCCATAAATCTACACGATTCTACTTGCATCAAAGTTTATTAGCTGCTTTGCTGAATTTTTCCAATTAACCATATTTTAATTTTAAAATACAAAAATAGGGGTGTAATCAAATTTTGTACAAATTTACGTGTGGAAAAAAAAAGGAAATAATAGGTATCTGATTCTGACGGTTCAAATTTACCAATAAAGTCATCGAGCGACAGCTGGATGAGTTTGACTACCGACTTTGTATTTTTAATCTTGACCGCTGAAATTCAGCCTTTCATATCTTGACCGTCAATTCCTTTTATACATCATCTATAAATAATGCTCCCCTCTTACAGAATTCTTATCTCCAATTATAATCTTCCATTCTCTTTTTTTTTTCTCTCTCCGTTACGTTCTCGCAGGTGATATTCTTCTGAACGCATCTCTTATTTTGTTTTCTACTTTACGTTTCTTGGTCTCGCAGGGCTTTCCAAAGCGATTTTTGAACCGATCATCGTTCCCACATCTGGGATTCACTTTTCACAGATTATTTTATTTTCCTAGGGTTTGCATCGGTGGCCTTTTCTGTTTATGCAATTTACTTGTCGTTTTGGAATTTTAGATTGTGGAGATGCTTTGATCGATCGGTGATGGATGTAATTGATTTTTTTTCACACGTTTTCTCTCCGCTACGTCTTCAGGCGTTCTCGTCGGTGTTCTTCCTCTGAACGCATCGCTGATTTGGAAGCGAATTTTGATCCGTTCATCGTTACCGCTTCTGAATTTTCACTTTTCACGGATTACTTATTTTTCTAGGTTGCATCGTTGGCCTTTTCTGTTTCATGTATTACTTCTCGTTTTGTTGTTTTAGATTGTGGAGGATGCTTTGATCGATGATGGCTTTTGGTTGATCGTTTTCACGCGTTTTCTCCGTTGGCGATTTATTAGGGTTCCTGTCTTTTTTTTCCTAATTTTTAATTTCCATATTACATTTTTCCTATTTTAAGTGAAACTTGTTTCTCGTTTTGAATTAGAACATTGAGGCTCCATGAGAGAGAAGCATCGGGATGGCTCTGATCAATCTTCTTTCCCCGTTTTATGTTTTTCTGATCAATCTTTTTTCCCTGAATTACTCTACTTCGTTATAGGTGCGTCAAGGATGCGAACCGGGAAATTTCTATTCCGTCTCAGTTTATCTGGAAGGATATGATCTATTACTTCTCTGGTGGTTTCTTATTACCCTTGTATTTAGGTTTTTATATTAATTGATGTTAGTTTTTTCTGATTAGGAGTAGAAATGTTTATCTTAGATCGTAAAGCATCGACGAGAAAAAAGTATTATGGCAGGGAATGATGATTTGAGTATACTTTCGAGTATTTGGTTACACTTTTTTTCCCTGTGGATTCTTTTTGTTGAATATTGGCTAATTGTGGGGAGGTGTGATGTGTCCTGTGTCTTATTGTGTTTTCCAGATCTGTTTCACCAATCACTTCACTCTGTTCCTCTGCCGTGTACACACATTCAGATGGATCATAAATTCGTTAGAGATGGGTTTGATCTTACTTTTGTTGTTTTCAAGATGGATTACGTCACTCTGTCTATTAAAGTAGTTTCGTATTGAACGTCTCAGCTCTTTTAAGATTGTCAAGTCTGAGGTCCTCTGATGCAGAAGGCTCGACATGTGGTTATTCATGTTTTCGTTCCTCTTTCCTTGTGAGATCTTTCTCAGTCTGTTGGTTTTTATGTACATGTTTTGGGATCTGGTGGGGAGCCTAAGACTCTGTCTTGTTATTATAGGTCGTTGAGATTTCAAAAGAGAAAAGCATCAGGCTACTACTACTTGGTTCCTTCATGGTTTATCTGTTTTGGTGCATTTCTCACGCTACATCTATTCGTAGTGTTTGTTCCTAACCACATATGTTTCTCTTTATATGAATTAATTTCCTTCGCTGTAGGTAAGATGAGGATGGAAAGGAGGCAAGTTCCATTTTGATTTATTTGCCTCGATGGACGGCGTTTGATCTACAACCTTCTTTTCTGGTACGTCTTTGGTGGTTTCTTCTTTTCCCTATTTTGGGTACGTGGAGACATATCAGTTTTCCTTCCCCTTATCTCTTGTGGCCTTTCTGATCTTATAGTCTGCATCTATTTTATGGTTTGAATGCTATCACTTCTGCTTGGATGATGCAAAGGAGAAATTATGTTTCAACATGTTTGTTTGTAGTCCCCTTTATATGTACATCCGGAGTTGTTTTAACTTTCAAGCTTCTTTCTACATGGTTGTCTCATCAGGGATGAAGTTGGAGCTTCCATTCCTTGTTGGATTCTGGTGTCATGAGCTGATTTTTTCCCTGGAGTTTGATTCTTAGGTTCTTTGGGCTTGTGGTTTTTGCGTCTCTGTTGATTAGTGAATTACTATTGATCAGCATAGATTATTGCGTAGTCAAGTGAAGTTCTCTCCGAGCTCTTCAATGGTTGCCTCTAGAAATGGTTTCAGTTGATGGTTCTCCATTCTCTCTTTCCTTGTTTTTGATTTCATAAAGCTACTCCTCTCTCTTGGTTTATGTTGTTGATTTTGTTAGCAGCTGGTACTCAGTGAAGGATTATGGTTTTATTTGCTTTATTCAAGGATCCAATATATGGATTTCTTGGGGGGTCTATTTCTCCAGCGACACAAGGTATGTTGAAGGTTCTTTTGAGTTTTGCACCTCATTTTCTCTATTGGAAACGTTTTGTTTTCAACAGTCCTTTTGTATTGTCTCTGGTGAGTAGTTGTTTGGGTGGGTTGAAGCTCAAATACTTCAGCTCTTGAGGTTTACTTCTCTAAAGGTGGTTACCGTACTTGTTCTTGTGCTGTTGATGATTGTGTCTTTTGTCCTTATTGTGTTTCCCAGATTTTCTTCATCAATAACTTTACCCTGTTCCTCTTCTGTGTACACCCATTCGGATGAAAGACGATCATTTACAGATGGGTTTGTTCTTATTTTTTTGTCCTTTTCTGGCTCGACTTGTCTTTTAGAGAAGTTTTTGCAATGAATAATGTCTTCTATTTTGTCGACCTTTTCCAGTATGGGAAGAAATCTTTGTTTTAGACTGTAGAGATTTGAAGAGAAAGTACCATTTCTCAGGGAAGGATGGTTTGCTTATAATGAGGTTTCTGGTTACCACCTATACGTTATATTGCCTACAGATGCTTTTTGCTGTATGGCTATTGTGGGTATCAGGCGGAAGTAAGCTTCGGGTTCCTCATTGGTTGCCTCAAGGAATGGTCTTAGTTGACGGTTTTCCCAGCCTCTTTCCTTGTTTCTTATTTTACGAGGCTACTTCTTTCTCGGGGTATTATTCGTTGATAATTGATTTTGGTACCACGTCTTTTGTTTCTCACGGAAGGTCAGTATGTATTTGATGTAGATTTCGAGGACTTAATATTTTGGATTTTTGGGTTATATTTCTCCAGTGAGACAAGGTAACGTTGAAGTTCTTCTGAGTTTTGCTTTTTGTTATGGAAACGTTTTGCTTTGGACACTCTTCTACTGTGCAGTCGGTTTCTTCTCTCTGGTGATTTTTGTTGGCCTTCAAGGGAAGTAAGCTTAGCATCGGTTTCTTACTGGTTTCCATCCTCTCTTTCCTTGTTTCTGATTTTACGGATTCTCGGGGTTTATTTTGTTATTCCGGTGATATGTCTTTGTTGCTCGCGGAAGGTCAGTATGTACTTGCTATAGATTTCGGGGATCCAATATTATGGATTTTTGGCTTGGTCTATTATCAAGCGAGACAAGGTAACTTTGAATGGTCTTCTTAGATTTTGCTCTTTCCATTCTGTAACGTTTTGCTTTGGACGCTCTTCTATTGTATAGTCTGTGGCGATTTGATGGCCGGGATGGTTGAAGCTCAGATACATTTGACTTTTGGTTCTGTATGTTTACTTCTCTGAAGGTGGTTACCAAGATGATCGTGTCTTTTGTACCTCCGATGATGATTCTCGGTTTGCAGTAATATCTGGTTAACAACTGTATTTTGTTGTTATATGATTGCAACAGGTACCCCATGTCGCCAGTCTCAATTTTATTTTAACTAGTATATAGTATATCTATTATGTGTGGTGTGGAAAAGTTCGGCTCTGGACATGATGCTCTTGTGTTGTTTTACACTGCATGGATTCAAGGTCTCATCATTTGTCTCGATTTTTGTTATTGCGCCTTTTAGCCTTAACACGACCACACTGAGGTACGGTTTGCAGGTTTTTCCACTCTGGTTGATGGTAGCAAGGCATCCGATTTTTTGCCATTGCCAGAATTTAGTCGGAAATGAGTCTGGGCAAGTATGGTGTGCTAGTGGTACTTGTGCAGATTTCAGATTATTTTGTGTTGTGGATTGGTGTTTCTCATATTCCACCTAATGAAGGGATTTGTTATTTGGTACAGATGTCCCTCGTTTTATTTGATCATATAAGTCGCATACTTGCTGACCCGTGGCCTCTTGGGGACATAGAAGTTGGAAAGTGTTTTGATTTTGGTGATAATGCTCTCTCTACGTCTGATTTGTGAGGGTTTTTTTTCTGTATATGGCTGGGTGGTTTTAATGGTTGTGTAGACATCTGATAATGGAATGGAGTTGTCATGTTGTCGGTGGATTTCAGGTAAGGAGTTAAACTTGCGGAGTGTTGTCAGGTTAGTCAGCGGAAATGAGAACATGGCCCTTATTGCTGGTGAAGAGGTTGTAGGCAATATGCTTGCTTGCCGGATTGTTACCTTGGAATCCTAGTTCCTCTCTGACTTGCTTGGTGACGTTGGTTTTCATGAATATGCTGATTTACATTTTGGTGGACGCCAAGAACGTAGAGCCTCCTCGGTGTGAAGTTCCCGTCATTAGACGGTTCTTCCTGAAGAAAGTTCGAGAAGCGTAAATCCAACGGATGAGTTGTGGTGGGGACAAAGATGAGTGAGAGAGATCGGTAGTAACAACAATGTCGGGGAGCACAGGGCAGAGCCGATGGGGTCAAAGACGGCGACGACGCACGAGTCAGTGGAGGGAGGACAGAACAAGTCGAAGCTTGATTAAGGCCAAAAGTAGACGAAGGTGGAATCCAAGTGGAAAAGCTTCAAGACGAGGTTACTGATGCGGCTGGGCTTGGAGGAAGTGTCTTTGGTGCCGGTAAAGAGGATAAGAAGATCTTGGTGTTACTACTGGCACCGGCTAGATCTCTCTTCTCCACATATTGTAAAATATACTGTTCAGTGTTCGCTTCTTGTTTTTCTCGAAATAGTCTTTGTTTTAAAAAAAAAAAACACAAATCAATAAATTCTACAGCATCTAACTAACAGCCCACCTTTCTGTCCAGATCGTCCCAATTTTCGGTTTAATTTCCGGCCCAACTTTCGGCCTACTTTCAACCAAAACAATCGGGCCACTTTTCGGTGCAACTGTCGATTGAACTTTCGGCCCAAATGAGCCAAGATCAGACCGACCCAGCCAAATCGGCCCGCCCAGATATCCAATCCCAATTTTCGGCCCAACTCGGCCCGATCACAATTTTCGGTCCACCCAAATCGACCCAGATAAGATATCAGCCCACTCATCGGCCCAACTGTCGGTTAGACTTTCGGCCCGATCCCAATTTTCAGCCCACCTTCCGGCCCAACTGTCAGTTCAACGTTCCGCCCAGATCAGATATCGGCCCAACCTTGCACAAAACTGCCGGCCCAACTGCCGGCCCAACTGTCGGCCCCCCAATTTTCGGCCAAACTGTAGGCCCAACTCGGCCCGATTCAAATTTTCGGGCCCACATTTCGGCCCAGATCAGATATCGGAGGCCCAACTCGGCCCGATCCCAATTTTCGGCCCACATTTCGACCCAACTCAGATATCCGCCCACCCATCGGCAACCTTTCGGCCCAACACGGCCTGATCCCAATTTTCGGCCCACATTTCGACCCAACTCAGATATCGACTCACCAATCGGCCCATATCGGCCCAATAATAATTTTCGGCCCACTCATCGGCCCATCTCGGCCCTATCCCAATTTTCGGCCTAACTGTAGGCCCAACTCGGCCCGATTCAAATTTTGGGGCCCACATTTCGGCCCAGATCAGATATCGGCCCACACAATTCGTCCCAGTTCAGATATCGGCTCACCCATCGGCCCAATACCAATTTTCGACCCACCCATCGGCCCATCTCGGCCCGATCCCAATTTTCGGCCTAACTGTAGGCCCAATTCGGCCCAACTCGGCCCAGATCAGATATCCGCCCACCCATCGGCAACAACACGGCCTAACTCGGCCCAACTGTAGGCCCAATCCCAATTTCCGGCCCACATTTTTACCCAACTCAGATATCCGCCCACCCATCGGCAACCTTTCGGCCCAACTCGGCCCGATCCCAATTTTCGGCCCACATTTCGACCCAACACAGATATCCGCCCACCCATCAGCAACCTTTCGGCCCAACACGGCCTGATCCCAATTCTCGGCCCAATTCGGCCCAGATCAGATATGGACTCACCCATCGGCCCATATCGGCCGAATACTAATTTTCGACTCACCAATCGGCCCATATCGGCCCTATCCCAATTTTCGGCCCAACTGTAGGCCCAACACGGCCCGATCCAAATTTTAGGGCCCACATTTCGGCCCAATTCGGCCCAGATCAGATATCGACCCACACAATTCGGGCCAGACCAGATATCGGCCCACAGAATTCGGCCCATATCAGATATCGGCTCACTCATCCGCCCATATCGGCCCAATACTAATTTTCGGCCCTCCCATCGGCCCAATCCCAATTTTTGGCCCATAGCGGCCAGATACCAATTTTCGGCCCATCTCGGCCCGATCCCAATTTTCGGCCCAGGTCATCCCACCCAAATCGGCCCAGATTTGATTTCCGCCCACCCATAGGCCCAGATCAGCCGCAGATCATCTAATTCCACCTTTCGTCCGAACTCGGCGCACCCAAATATGCCCAACTCGGTCCACCCAATCGGCCCCGCCCAGATCGGGCCTACTGGTTATTAATAATATTTACTGTACAAAACAGATCCAGATCCATAAAATACGACCACGGTGGGACTCGAACCCACAATCTCCCGCTCCGGAGGCGAGCGCCTTATCCATTAGGCCACGCGGTCATTTTATTCACTTGTCTCTTTTATAATATTTATATGAAATAGCGATATTTTCCAATTAAATTATGGTCTTCGCCTGATCGGCGATCACTGTAGTAACATCAATGTCTCATCGAATAACCATCCGCTGGATCAAACAATTTTCTGTTTTTGATTTTATTCCAAAGATAACAAAGAAAATAACCTTTTGTTATCTGACGAAGATGAATCCAAAAGAAAAAAATTCCCAAGTTCTATAGATACAGTCCTCTTCTACTAGAGGCAAATTTTATGGCAGCAATTTGATTTTGATTACGTCAAGCCAATTCCTCAGGTTAAACATCACAATTATATCCGTGTCTGTGGCTTGTAATCTTGTTGCTAGCCTTTCCATTAAAAGACTTTCATGAAGATGATTCATCCCCCTCCATGGGCAAGTCTGGTTGTGTTGCCCATTCAGTCCACGACCCATCATAGACTGGCACATCGGTTTTCCCCAGCCGGTGAAGCCCCTAACAGAGCAAGTAACTAACTCAGTCTCCTCTCTACCGTTTATATACATAATCTCAGATAAAAATGGTGGATGAAGTTAGTTAGTTACCATTGCCAGGATGCAAGCTGTTACGCCAGTTCCACACGAGGCCATAATAGGCTTGTCTAGTGAGATGCCTGCACCAAAAAGCCTTAGATTGTGAAAAACTCATTCTTCAAGTGGAGATGAAATAGTTTACCTTCTTGTTCAAATCGTTTCTTCAGCTCTTCTGCTGGTAACAGTGTTTGAGAAGAATCAAACATCTGCAGAAAGAAGAAATTTATCACATTAACTCGGAGGAAAAGATGCAGCAGTGGAAGTGAGGGAAGGAAACAAAATCTCTCGAATTTGTGATGAGAGCCCTTTCAGGGTTACCTGCGGAAAAGGGACACACTTGCTTCCAGGAATATGACCACTTCTTATTCCCTTACGGGGTTCTGGAGCAGTACCATCAAACCTGTGCAAAACGCATTTCTTATGACGGACCCTAGCGAAAGCATTTCATCAGTGGAAACATGTGATAACTTTGCAAATCATAGTACCTAGCTTTGGAACGAGCGTCTATGTGTTGATAAGTTTGATCCTCCATATTGTTCTTCACCTGTAATAAGAGAATCATGACTCATGACCAGGTATATTAGAGCACAAGTGCAACTCAAAACCTATCTACAGACATCAATCTATCAAGATACTGAATTATAGCAGAACTGATATTTACAATTGACAATTCTGAAAACGGGTATTATTAATCTAATCCACAGGTAGGATATAGACACAAATTAAAGAACTTGAAGTTGGGTCATCTTTAGGATTCTCTTATGAAGATTTGAATTTGTGGTTCGATAGACAGAATGATCTTAGAAAGAATTAAATCATATAACATAAATATGAAGACAAAGCCGTTCAGCAAATGCTAACCTGATCAAGTGTCCACACTAGATGTGGCTGGAACTTTGTCTGAAAGGTTATTGGACTGACCTGTGCAACCACAAGAGACAAAATTGATAGGAAAAAGCACATCTTCACTCAAAATCTCATCATGAATCTATGGGAAGGCGAAATAGGAAACCATTTCTCGAAAGAGTGACTTACGGTTTGTCCTTGGTAGATTTTCTCTATTGCCTCACTTGCGGCACTAGCTTTCAATATAGCATCACCTGATGCACTAGATTCAACATCATAACCTGAAGCACGCCATCTCGGTAGACCTCCATCGAGCACCCATACTTTTTCATGCCCAAAAACTCGGAACATCCTGTGTTTAGAGTAAAATAAAGGAGCACATATCAATTTTAACAATACCTGAATGAGAGACTGAACAAACCGAAAGGATTTAAAGTCAAACCAGAGCCATAACTCACCACCACACACGGGCCGCACTAAATATCCCCTTTGCATCATAAACAACCACTCCATCTTTGTTTTCAATTCCAAGAGCAGAACAACCCGCAGCAAAAGCTTCCTCAGATGGCAACATATGTGGCAACTGTTACAAGAAATTGATATATCATATAGATTGTCGCATTTATAACACACAGAGAAACTCACAAGCAAGAAGTTAAAAGTAAAATAGGAAAATATTCCACAAAATGGAAATTTACAATAACATGGTGTTAACAATAAACAGTTTTTTCAATTGATCTCACAGAAAGAACAGCTATATGTTCCCTAGATCAAGTATGTTGTATATATCATCTTGAAAATGGCAGCAAAATAGATACTAGATATTGATAAGATTTCACTTATTCATAAAAGCGAAATCAATGTGAAGCCAAGAACTTTGAAGTAAACAACATGGTTAAATCTTCCCTAAAAGGAAAACAGAGTGATTCTTACACTTGTTGTTCGATCTGATATACCATCCAAATCAAAGAAGAGAGCACCCGGAATATGAGCAACCTGTAGGAGAGAACAAAGTTCACTAGCATCAAGTAGTGTACTAACTCTACTAAAATATTTTGTTTCTGTACTATATAGCTCACCTACAACAAATATAACCCAAACAATCGTGGAATCAAGAGCTTATCAATAATCTGTTTGTTGTCATACTCTCACCTGATATTCTTGGATCGGATTCCTCTGCTCTTCTGGCATGTACCATGAAGCATCCAAAACCTGAGCAGAATAGAAACAGGTAAGTTTAAGTATGGCAGACAAAGTCTTAACTGAAGAATTAAATCGGCAAAAGTGGGCACTACCTTCAAATCAGACTCTCGAAGATTAGAATGGAGCCAATCAACAGAAACAACAGGTTCATTGGTTGACACGGATGATGTCGAGTAACCGGCTTTTGCCCCAACTCCAGTAGAAGCCATGGCTCGACGAGCCCATGTAGTTGATTTATAGGCTGTAGAAGCGGAGCCTAATTGAGAGTAGAATGCACTCTTCTGCAATTATCATCACAAGTTCACAACACACAAGAAAGACAAGTCAAATTTATAACCAGACAAGGAAACTGGGCAATTTATATAGAATTACATTTCCTAACTCATAAAGTCCAAATTCAATTGATTGTCACAGAGATGATCAACAATTGTAAACTCTAGTTCCAAATCTAAAACCTTTTCGAAAGCTCGAAACCCACTAGAACCCACTGTCCAATTATACAAACAGTCCAAACGCGCGAAATTAAAATCCAGAAACTCCCAGACGCTAAAGCAGCGATCAAACAAATACCCAGTTGAGAATAGATCGGGAATCAAATTCGATTACAACATACACTCAGAAAGGCGGCGGGATTAAGGGTCTTTCGCGGAAGAAGAGAAGGAGTAATCAAGCGGTGACTTGCAGCCAAAAAAGCTCTGGAGAAAAGGGTCGAAGCCATATCTTCCTGTCAGATTGATTCTCTCCAAGTAGGAAGCCCAAACGTTTGCAGCTTTGCAAGCGTTTTATTTATTAGTACGGATGAATTTTTATCACCCCTGCCGCCACGAACTGGTCAAGACGACAAGACACGACTAGGGCGTGTTTGGCCGTTACACAAAACGCGCTTCTTCGCGTTTTCACATACGAATGTGATACAATGAACCGAACCGAACCGAACCGAACCGACACCAATTCAAAAACCAAAATAAATTGATTCCGTTTTTCATATACTGTCTGTGTATGAACAAACCGTAACAGAAAATGAACTCAACGGCCCAAAAAAAACAAACGATTGTAACCCCAATTAGAAGTTAAAAACCGTATCAAACCAAACCGAATGATATGGTTTCGATATTTCTTAAACAAGAAAAACAAATTGAACACCACTGATAAGAAAACTCATTATTTTAGCAAATCTTGCCTTAGAAGAACACCATGAGTTGCAATACGACCTACAAAAATTGGAAGATCCAAACTCGAGGATCTACACAATGTTACATCTTTAATGAACAAGTTCAAAAATGGAAGAATGAACAATGAAAAAGAGATTCAAAAGGGGAACCCTTTACGAACACATTTCTTGGATATTACAGCTAAACGTTTCATGTTTTTGGCCTTCTCGTAAACCTCCATCAACTCGTCTGCATCTTCTTGTGGATGACACATTACATAAACCTTCAAGAACCGTTTCTCGCTCATCCTTAGCGCTGTGGCAATGTTCACGTCTTCTACCAGCGGCTTTAGACCCATTTCGAAGACTCTCTTCACGAGATCCACACGAGGCCTTAGTTGAGTCTCGAGGTTGAAGAGAAGCAAGAAAGGGTGCTTAAGCACGGAATGAGCTGGGAGTTTTATCGATGCTATGACGAAAATCATGTTTCTCTGAACTTTTTCAACTGATAAAGTGAGAAGGATTGGACATTTTCCACACAGATGCCAAATCTCTTCCTCTGATAACCCGAACTTTTCCAAGTTTGCAACTTTCTCTCTGATTGTCTCCATCCTCGAAACCCCGATGATGGCTACAACGTATTTGAACATCTTGGAGTCTCTAGTGACCCCAGTTTTCTGGATGTATTCAAACTTCTCCTTGTTAAAGTTTGTTCTTGGAATCAAAGTGGGTCGGGATATCAACATAGCGACAAGATCCTGTTGGCTAAAGCCCAGCCCTTTGTAAAACTCTAGCGCGGGTTTGATCTTTTCATTGAGGTCATACAACATGAGTGAGGGATTCCGGATAATGACTTTACGCAACACCTCTTTCGAACCCAAAAACTCCATGAAATAGTGGATTCTTTCATCAAGGACAAGGTGGATACGGCAGCTAAAGAACCTAGGACGGCAATTAACAATCTTCACAAGGTCGGATGATGTGATGCCCAATGGAGTAAGAAGGCTTAGCTTAAACTCTAGCTGAGCAACATTGGCTCTCTGCAAAGCCGGCCTACGAATAAAAAGCTTTGATATTTCATCATCGTTACAACCCCATTTTCGTAGAACTTCCAAAGGACTAAGAATCTGTCTCACTTTAACACAATCGACTTTGTTTTTGTGATTCACTCTCCTAGATGATACAACCGATGGCTCAGAACCGTCAATGCATTCTTCAGCTTCGTTGAGGCATAACGTCGAACACCTGGTGGTAACGGTAGCAGATAAGGGATTTCTGAAACCTGCTTTTCTGACCAAGCTCGAACTAGTAAACAGTAACCTGATAACGTCTAAGACGTTTCTCTTCCCCGCTGAATGCATTTCAATGTCGTAATTGGGATAGTTACCACCATGGATTTCAGGCAATTCAAGAACACTTCACACGACGCTTGTGATGAACGACCGAAGAAACAAACTCTCACCAATTGGGGAGAGTTAGAGAGAGAAAGGAAGCGATGGAGAGAGATTGTGTGATGTGCACAGCGACTTCGGACCAAGTTTGCGACGACTGTGCGTGTCCGAGAGTCTGAGTCAAGCGCGGAAGCGAGAGTGACGCTTAAAGTTAAAATATTGTGGTCAAAACCCAAAATAGATATAAATATTGGAGTATTTTGTAATTTACAATAAGTGTGACGCTTAAAGTTAAAATCGAAATATCTATTAACGCTGTCGTTTAGTTATTTTTCGTTTGTTTCCCACTTTCTTCTTTTTCACCTTTTACCTCAGAAAATAAATCGTGAAGACTCTCACTGCGACCCTTTCTGCAAGAAACCTAAAGGCTAAAGCTTATTTCTTCACTGCGTTCATCTCTCTCCTTGCGTCCATTCGTTGTTCGATCCATATTATCAAAGGTATGTTATCATATGAACCTCGAGGGAAGAGGTTTCTTTTGTTGAATCTAAATTAAAACCTGAAATATTTTTTTTTTTTTGGGTAAAAAAGTTGTCAATGCGTCTCCGAATTTGAACTAGGACTGATCGTTGAGTTTGATTTGATCAGCTTAAGATTTCTTAATTCAAATTGTTATCTTTTTTTTCCATCTGTTTCACACATATCCCTTGAGACTTCCGTTTTTTCATCTAAGCTTTGTCAGATTTAATCGCTTCAGTGTACTTTCTCTTAACGTAATTTCGTTTGGTTAAGTTGTTGCTTTACTACTTGGGTTTATGTTGATGAAAATCAGCGTGTGGATCGTTGGATGTTCTGTTCTGTGGTTTTAAGTTTAGCAGATTCAGCACTTCCATGGTTCCAATTTTTCCAGAAGATGATACTATTTTGCATTTTTTCAGATTTTTCAGCTTGATTAAGGTGCAATGGGGGACAGTCAGTACTCATTTTCTCTCACTACGTTCAGGTATGAAACTTGTTTGTCAAACACATGCATCTCTTTTCCATCATTTGGATCTGTTTCTTCGGTGTTTGATTTCTGTTGTGGTTATGAAACAGCCCATCAGGGAAGCTGGTTCAGATAGAACATGCTCTAACAGCTGTTGGATCAGGCCAAACATCTTTGGGAATAAAAGGTTTGTCAATGACCTTGTGAAAATTCTAAGGAACTTTTTCTTTTATAATCATGACTGTTGATTCTTTCTCCAGCTTCAAACGGAGTTGTCATTGCAACAGAAAAGAAACTTCCCTCTATTCTGGTTGATGAAGCGTCTGTAAGTTGATAATCTCTTCACGTGGTCAACATGTTTCTGTAAACTTTTCATATCGATTAGTTTGTTTTCCGTCTATCCCTGCTTGTGGGAATTTCCTAGGTTGCATAGTTTCAGTAACTCTTCAAAAACCGATGGTTATCTAATGTCGATTTCAGGTTCAAAAGATTCAGCATTTGACTCCCAACATTGGAGTTGTATACAGGTTCTTCTCCTCAGCTATCTGTAGTTTTTTTTTTTAAGAACTTAGTATATCTCATAAGCTGCTAGTGCTATAGATGAAAAAGCAACCTTTTCCTTAGTTCGGGCCCTCATTATTTCATTGCTAACTTTCGTATTTCCTTCTATGAAGTGGTATGGGTCCCGATTTCCGAGTTCTTGTGCGAAAGAGTAGGAAGCAGGCTGAGCAATATCTCCGATTGTACAAAGTAATCTTCAATATCTCTCTACTTTTCTGGGAATTTTTTCTAATGCATGTACAATAAATCTTCTATCCTTGCTGGTTTGCAAACTTTTGATTGCTGATTCGAGGCGATATAAGTTGTTGCTTATTCATAATTCAACTTCTAAGGAGGTTTTATTGTTGCAGGAACCCATCCCTGTTACCCAACTTGTAAGGGAAACTGCTACGGTGATGCAAGAGTTTACTCAATCGGGGTAAGTATTGTAATCATCCCATATGGTCAACAGGTTGAAAAAGAGTTACGTACTAGCTCATAGAATGAAACTTTAGAGTGTCTCTCTTTGCACTTTTAACCTTAGTTTTAGTGTTGATTTGGCGTGAGATAATGTTGTTAAAGCAAATGTGTATCCATAAACTAGACTGCTGAACCTTGCTTCTAATTTCGGTTTCCTTCTCCGGTTAATAGTGGTGTTAGGCCGTTTGGAGTTTCTCTACTGGTGGCTGGGTATGATGATAAGGGCCCACAATTGTATCAGGTATATACATATGTAGAACATTAAAGAAATATAACCATTACGTAAAACCCATAAATAAAAGAAATCTTATCTCAGAATTTCATTTTTTTCACTAGGTGGATCCGTCTGGCTCTTATTTCTCATGGAAAGCTTCGGCAATGGGAAAGAATGTTTCGAATGCAAAGACATTTCTTGAAAAGAGGTAATATAATTTTACTGTTTGTGATATGAGGTTATGATCTTCGAAGTATTTCATGACATTTCTGAGTCTCTGATCAGGTACACAGAAGACATGGAACTTGATGATGCCATTCACACTGCAATACTGACACTGAAGGAAGGGTGAGAACTTTTTTACCAACCTCTATTCACTTTCTTTCTATATTTCAGAATTTCACAAAAGCCTAAAACCTCTTTGCGTCTTTCTTTCTTCTTCTTTTCACAGTTTCGAGGGAGAAATCTCAAGTAAAAACATTGAGATTGGCAAAATCGGTTCTGACAAAGTTTTCAGGTAAGTTTATCATAAACGTTCAAAACTGTAGACTAATAGAATCAAGAATCTTTTTTTATCGCCATCAATGTCTGAAAAGAGATTGTTATATGCAGGGTACTAACACCAGCAGAAATTGATGATTACTTAGCTGAAGTCGAATAAACTTTCACTTAACCGTGCAACAAACTGGGATTTGAGTCTCAATGCAATATTTTTTTTCCTGGCTTGTTGCACAGAGTTGATGGTTTTTGCTTCTTTAGAACTTTTGGAACTTGTTAAGGATGATGTTCATCGTCTTGAGACAATATTTCCAATCTGTTTTTTTACAGACTTTAAGATTTCTTAGAAATGTTAAAAATGTGTATTTATTTAGAATCCAATTTCTTGAAATCAAAATCATGCATGCAAATTACTTGGGCCAAATTTTGAATACCCCTGTTTTGTCAGAATCTTGCGTATTGCAATAACCGGAGAAGGGAACTAAAATCGATTAACCTGAACCGTTTTTGGTTTACATAAGGATTCATGAGATAGTTTTTCAGCAACTTTGGTGTAAGACCCAGGATATTTCAAGTTTCTTCTTCCTCTCTCAACGATAATCTATCTAACAGCTTCTGAAACAAGAGGTTTAACTAAAATCAAACTAGAAGGTATTTCTCATATCATCAACCTGCAAATATACAAGAAGCAAGAAGAGATGTAACTGGCGAAGCACAGTAGAGGAAAGGATTTTTTTGCTTCACCTCTGCTTGATCTTCCAATTGTGAGCTGTTCGTGGGGCAGTGGAGATCCCTTCGTAGTATCGGGACTCCAGTTTCCCTCTGTTCCATGCCTTGACAAAGCGGGAAAACAATTCCCGTGCAGATTCGGTTGTGAGATCATTGAAGTAAGTGCGCTTTTCTTCTTTCAGCCATGTTGCAAACTCGTTGTTCTTAGAGAAGTAGTCCTCACTTGATAGCTCTGGTATCCCCTCTTTCTGGAACAAGAAATTCTTTTTATCAGAATCTCAATGTAGATGATCATGTGTCAGACATTACATTAGAGCATACAAGACTTTTGTGGTTCAACCATGACTAGACAAACTGAACAGACCTGTGAATAAACCACACATAGAGTCTCTAAATGCAATACTATCAGATGTTTACGAGTATATATATGGCTAAGGGTAAGAAAGAGCTCACTAGCTGGTGGTCGGCTTCCGTGTGTTTCATTTTTTTCTTACCATCCTTCGACTTCTTTGCTGACCAAATGAAACAATGTCAAAACAGATCGTAGTGAAAAACAAATACACAGATTACAAGTCATGCTTAACATCAATTAAGATAAGATGTTTGCTGTCTATAATCCCCCTAAACAACAGGTTTCAACTACAACAACTTCTTTCCTCTCTAGGAGAACACAGTTAGGAAAAAGCTAAGTTGATGCTCCGTCAATGGCATACAAGAAAAAGAAAACTCCAGCTCACATGGATAGAACTATGAACACCACTAGATATCAGTAGCAACAACAAAGTAACAGCTCAAACCAACAAGATGAAGAAGCAAAAACATCAAATATTAACATCAGCTAGACTTATCATATAATCAAGTTTCTGGCCAGCACAGGCTTACCCACATCAAGTCAGAAATCTGAAATGGATCGAGAAATAATTACTAACTCAAAACATGAGGAAACAAATATCATACATGTACTGGATCGGTGGTGCTTGTGAGGTTTCTTATCCTTCTTCTCACTTCTCCTACTTATCCTTTCATCATCTTTTTCGTTTCCTCGATGCCTCTTAATTTTCCCTTCGTCTGCCCATTCATAAATCACAAATTAGTCTCAGATCATCTCATCCACAGACACAACAGTTCAAGCTTCAATCCGCCCCAACTACAAATTCAAAATTGGTAACACGAATACTCTTGATACTCTTAACTTTCACGGATAGATAAATCACTAATACGGAAATACCAAAACAAAGAAACCAGACTAAACAAATTGAAATTCCCACTACCCCATTTCTCGGGAAACGTATTCATAGAGAAGAAGAACATACTGTCGGAAGACGAAGAATCGTCTCTGCTTCTCTTCTTCTCCTTTGAGCTCCGTTCGCTCCCCATGATTTTCCCGACTGACTAAAGAACGGAGAAGGAGCAACATGTCTTCATTTTTGTTTGGGCCCCGAGGTCAGGATTCAGGATTTTTCCCGGGTCGGGTCTCCGACGCCATATTTACATTTAAAATCCTGTACTATTTTATATTTCCTATATCGCCCCATTGTTTTTTCCAATACAGTTTAACACCCTTTTAACTTGAACCATATTAATTACTTGTAGTAACAAGTGTATTTGTCTTTTACAAAATTTTAATGAAATTAAAAATTAGTTTCTTCTGTTTTCAGAAGAAAAGAAAGAAAAAAAAGTAGTTACAGGCAGATATTAACAATGCATTTGGTCTACAAAGACAAGAGAGTGCATTTTCTTGAAGATGGTCTCAACGGAGCTAAACTCCAACTCAAAACCATAGCTCCGACCACCGTACTCAACATATAGAAACCTCGCCGGAGAATCTTCTGGCGGTGAAGGCAAAATCTTAGAGATCTCTGGAAACTCCGGAGACGGTGGCAAAGGCAAGTCTTTCTTCTTCTTGAGAGAATAATACACATCGGCTAAGAGAATCCAAATGAGATCAGCATCAATGCAAGCCAAACCTCTCAACGCATTCAAAGCCGCTTCTCTTAGGCCAGTTACGCTGCTGCACGCGATCCCAACAACCAACCCTGCAATTTTTTTCAAGACTGCATCTAACGCTGAAGCGCTGCGTTTGTCTCTGGAAAGCTCGGCGATCATATCGAGAAGTGCAGCCTGCACTTTCAAGCTAGAAACTTCAGCGATTGAAGAAGAAGAAGAAGAAGACTCGAGAGATACAGAAACAGTTCTGTAAGGAAGCCGAAGAACCGATTTGTTGTCTTCCCGGAGGTTTTTCGCCGTCATAATGTGGAACGGAGATGTTGTTAAAAGCTTCCAGAAGTCCGGGCCATCATTGCGGAAACGACGAGTGAAGAAATCTCCTCCAGATGTTTGAATGACCTGGGTTATCACGGTTAAGCACCTCCGCACAGCCTGTGGAAAAAGCATCCGTCAAGTCTAGAGATAAATCGGAAGTG
This sequence comes from Kernera saxatilis, assembly GCA_900406395.1. Lineage (NCBI taxonomy): Eukaryota > Viridiplantae > Streptophyta > Magnoliopsida > Brassicales > Brassicaceae > Kernera > Kernera saxatilis. The sequence continues at coordinate 22,914 of OVAY01000672.1, forward strand.
ATAGAGAGGGAGAGATTGTACCACAGGATTTCTGTTTCGTATGCAAGCAACAAAGAATGGCCAGATTTTGTTGATAGCAGGTAAAAGCCGGTTTTCGTCTGCTCCATCGTCGGTAGCATTCATGTAGTCTTTAAGCTCAAAGAGTGAAGCAAATTCAATGACTTCTTCCATTGTTTCTTTGGTTTCTGTCTCAGCTCGATAAGCTTCCTCGACTTTAGCCAGCGCCACTACGCCTTCCTGTACAATTGTAAAGTTGCGGGTTTAGTTTTGCGAAGAGAGCTAAAAAAAACTAGTGTAACGGAGAATGTACCTCGATTATATCGAGTGAAACCAAGCATGAGACTTGATTTGATGAAACAAGGAGAGGCGTGGCTGCAATTAAACATGAAGAGGCGATTGATCCAACTGTGCGTCTGTATCGTTTAGAACGATTCAGTTCGAGCAGTGTCTTTTCCCATTCTTCTTCGTCATTAACGTTATTGTCAAAATCTGTACCTCTCTCTTGCATCGATGTTATCGCATCTGATGCTTTGGTCCTAACATGGTCACTATATGACTTGGCTCGGTCTGGTAGTAGACAAGCCTCACTCTTTGATGCTTTTACAATCTCAGCAACAGCCTACCCGAAGCACCAACAAAGGTTATGCTGTTTCTTAGCCCAAGAAAACTAATGATTCTAAGAGACTGCAGAAGAAAAAATTGAAAGATTGGATTTACCTTCAAGAAGGGTAAAGTTAGACTTGGATGCTGTTGTCTACCAACAATTTCTAGTTCCTGGGAAACCAATCGCATCTGCAGAATCCCCCAAACGAAAAAGTAAAATTTGTTAACGCATATGGTGATTAAGATCAAACAAACGCAAATATTTCATGAAAGGAAAACGGTGCAAATAGCCCTACTGGTTCCTCCAACAAAGGCAATATTTCATGGGCAACTCCGATATAAGAAAGCATAGCAGCAAGAACATTTGGGACATGAGGATTAAGATCCAGGTGGCGCAGCTGACGGCAAATAGAGTCAATTACATAATCCGCATTTGCTACAACCAGATGCCCTACCTGCAAACAAAAAAAAACAAAAAGGGCAAGATTTTAAGTAAAATAAAAGGTATTGTGATGTGCTTGAATACAACTACATTATCATAAATTCTTACTGTGGGATGGCCTGAGGTAGCAGCAAGAAGACGTAAGACAGCGTCTGAAGCATTTCTAACTTGGAAGCTCGAGCAAGTAAGACTCTCAAGCAGAAGGTAAAGTGAAGAGTGAAGAAATCCACTTGAAGTAAAATCTTTCCCAAGGCACAAGGAAAAAACACCTACTCCTTCTAGTATAACTTGGTGTAGCATTGCAGTGTCCCTTAAGAAATGCAGACTAATATGTTGAACATCGGTATCGGTTTGCCCAGGAATTTTCTTTCGTTCCACGGGGAGAACCCACACTTCAGGAGATTGATATTCATGCAAGATTTTACCAACACAATCAATCAGATGATTTTTGGCACGTTTGTTCCATGAGATTTCCCAGGAAAGTTTGTCTCTTGCCTTTCTCGACTTCTGAAGCAGTCTTGAGAGAGCATTCGTTGATTGATCCGATAGACCAAAAATCATCTCATTCAAGATACAAGCAGCAGTTGCCGCCTGGCGAACTAACTGTCCTGAACCAGTTCGATTACACCAAGGTTCCCAGTCTTCTCCGTTATACTCCTTTCCACGAACTTCTGAAACCAATTTACGAAAGATCCCCAGAGGAATATCCAGGATGACTGCTAAATGCCCTTCATTTTCAAATCCTAGCAAACACAACGAGATCATTTACCGTCAGTACTCATCTATAAGTCAAATGCAGATTAATTTCAGAAAATAGTTCAAAGCAATTTGGAATGACCTGCCATTAAGGATAAACCTACAAGTCTAAGGATTCCAGCGAGCATTTCATAGAGCTTCTGGCTACCAACATGAGAGAACCATGGAGGCATGCGAGGTAACATATAGCTTGTGGGCGATGATATCTCCAATTTTCCTTGATCTGATTCAGTGATGTTTGGAACAGCGCGATTGTAACTGGTCTCCCCAAACCCCACTTTTAATTCTGTGATGGAAGGGAGGTAACCTGTCGATGATGAAGGCCTTTCTGCGATGAGTTTCTCAAGAGAACCAGTGAATGCTGAATTATGGCTCAGACAGAGGGAAAATATATCCAGGAATCTGCTAGCTGTTATCTGCATAAAAGAACGCCAAGAAGCAGCAATCAATATATCACTAGACATTAATAGATCATGATTGGTTTTTGGAACCGGATTCTCGCTGATAGGAGAAAGAAGTAACCAAACCTATGAGCGTGTCAAAAAAGAATACATACGGGAGACTGAAGATGATCCGCCAAAAATCGAGGACCAGAATAATAAGTGACTACAAGTAACTGCTTCACCACCGAAAGTGCAGGCAATTCCTCATTCCCCAAAACCACTTTTGGAAGCCTCTCAAGTAGTCTGTTGCAATTAACACGCCACAGAAGAAGAATAAAACACACATATATGTTAAGAGACCTGAGTACTGAGCTTGAAAGGAAAGAAACACTATAACAGCAAAGAGAACAAATACCTGCTAAAGATCTTGATTATATCACTCTCTACGTGATATTTTGCTCGTTCAGAGAATAAATGATCGAGAAATTCCTGGGCTGCAACAGAAACTTCATCGGAGTCATCAACAACCAGAGTACATACGCATTCCTACATCATAATAAAAAAAAATTCATCCAGTGGCAAAATCCTAGGAATGGAAATATCTAAGATCATTTGTAGTTGTTGGTTATGAACCTACCAACATCACCAGCCTGGCACCCTTCAACGAACGAGGGCTCTTAGATAGCAATCCACGTATTGCTGATAGAAATCCCCATCTAATTTTTCCGGCTGGGTGAATAAGAATCTGAAACCAATTAAGATTCACCACTCAGACAAAACAGCTCCTAAAGGATTTGGGATAAAAGTGATGACCAGAGCACAGGAGAGAAAAAAAAAACATACATGAGGAAATGTCTGACACAACAGCTTATTCACGTGAGATGTACTGCTCTCCAACCATTCCTTTGTACGTTCAACATGAAAGGAGTCACGACTCAGATTCAGATTGGATTTTTCGTGTACATTGATGGTTTTAACAATCTCTTGGCTTGTAGTTTCTCTCAGCTCATCACTCTGCCCTTGAGATTTGGTAGTCAAAGAACGAAGATCGTTCAAAATTGAGTGTGCAGATTCATGCTTCTGAGACTTAGAATCATCAGAAATGTCGAGGGCCGATGAATTAGCCTCATCCTCTAGGACTATCATAAGAAACTCGGCCAAACCTCTAAATGCTTGGTCCAATGCGTCAACACTTCCTGAAGCTCCACTTATCATTGCCCTCGAAACATGCAACACTTTGGCAAATTGGCTAACAACACCAGGTAGAAAAAACGCCAACACATCAGCGGTACCAATCTACAATAAAAATCCTATTCTTATTAGGACCCATGAGTCAGAAATGGTCCAAAAGATATTAAGAAATGCAAAGCATCAAAACATGTAAGCAAAAATGTATAGTTACCTTAGCCACAAGTATACGTAAGGCCAGAAAAGCTTCGATGCGAAGGTTTGCACTTCCTCGATGTCCTCGAGAAGCCTCAGCATCAGCCACCTAGGTGCAGTGATCAAAATTGCTTTTACTATAGAATTTATGCAAGTACATGACTCCATATGAACGAAAAAGGGAAGAGAGCGAGAAATGGGTGTTACTTTGAGAAGAATGGAAAGCCAATGACCCACAGCAGCCAAAGCAGACTGAGACTGTAGAAATGCAAGCAAGCATTCTCGGGTTTCTAAATCATACATCAAAGACTCTGAAACTTGAGTTTGATAATCTCTTCGATCTGACAGTTGAGGCCAGCCAACAGTGCGCTTACAAGAGCAAGAATCATCAGAGCATGGAAGCAGACCAGAGATCATAGCCCGAAAACATTTGATGATCCCTTCGCGAAACTCTTCAGAAGCCTCAGATGGCGTTAAAATAGCACCACTAGTTAACTTCTTCATAATTACAACCATCTGAAGGAGAAATTTTCAACATACAATCTCCATAACTAAGCTGAGAATATGTTATCCAAACGAGTAAAAACTAAGTTAAAGCTATTTTTATTATAAAAAAAAAAAAGGAAAGTGAGGATTCCAAATCAATTCACCTGATCTACGGATCCGATGTGGCATTTCTTTAGAAGTTCCTCAAGACAAGAGATAACACCTTCTGCTACCTTATCACTCACTCTATAATAAGGTGTTTTTGGAAATTCCTCCGGCTGATTATTCCCCATATTTCTGCAAGCTACTGCAGCGTCTAGAAGAAGAAGCAACGGGAACAAAGTGTAGCTGAAACGTACATAAAACAAAACAGTTCTCACTTGGTTTATAAATGCCGAAAGCAAAAGCGGAGATGAGCGAATATGGAGAATATTTACTGGAAGAAGTTCTGGAGAGAGGACGGAGGAGTACGGCGTAGGAGGTGGAGCAACGCAGGGATCGTAGCCGGATCCTTTTGAGGGTTTTGCGACAGGTTAAGAAGCTCCAAGCAGAGAACTTGGAGTTGTGCAAAGAGGGCTTCTCGTTCAACGTCGTCTCCATTGGTTTCACGGCGGACTACGACGGACTTTGCCATTGAATCCGATCAATTATACAAAACCGCCACACTTAGAGAATCTCGAGTCAGAGAACAGAGTGCGAGATGGAACCGCGAAATTGAAGTCAATTCTCGAAGCAGAAAACAGCGTTAGAGAATTGCACAATTAATCTATTTTTTGCTTTTTTAGGGTTTTAGGAAATAATGCAAAATAAACATGTAAGTATTACAGAATTGCACAATTAATCTATTATTTAGACAGAATTGCACAAAAAATCTTTCATCTATACAGAATTGCACAATAAAACTGATATTGATATAGAATTGCAAACTAAATCTATATTTATACAGAATTGCAAATTAAACATGATATTTATATAGAATTGTAAAATAAATCGACATTATTTGTGATCGTCTTAAAAACCCCGATGCTTTTGAAACGCTACAATAAAACCCAGTACAATATTGTCATCCGTTATATTTAAACCAATCGGTTTAAAACGTTGCTAAAAAGAGGTATTGGTTTCATAGACTAAGCTTCCAAACATTTTTTGTCTATTGAATTTTCAGTTAGGTATGTGGGAAAGGAGTTTTGCTTGATTAGTTGATTTTATAGTTCATACTTCTTATTCAGCATAGCTAGCTGCTGAATCTATTTCCAGACAACAGCAACTGCTCTTCTTGTTCGGATGGTTATTAGGTGATTCAAACTAATTAATCCCTACCTAATCTTCTTCACCAATAACAAAAAAAAAATTGTGTTTCGATATGAAGCCATCAATCATTTTTCTTCAAGAATCTTTCAGATGGTTAGTCTCAAGATTTAGTATGATATCTTTTGAGACCAGCTATGTATTATCTATAGGCTACTGAGTTTCTTTCCCCTTTGTACATTGAAAATGCCAAGAAATTCACTACGGAATACATTTTTCTCAATTATCTAGCTATCCCTTAAATATTGATATCCAAAATAAGTATCTTTTCTTGTCATGGATGAAAATAAAAGCCTTAAAGTAAATCAGATTTTGGAATTGTTAATGTATCATGAGCTCGTAGGTCTTCAAGAGCGATGATGATTCTTCTTCTTCTTCGTCTTGTGTTCCCTGTTTATGCTGTTGATTATCATCATCTTCTTCTAACCCGAGTTCGCTTTCCAGGTGCTTGAACCATTTCTTAACTTCATCCTCATCAGACTCTTCTTCTGCTCTTGAAGCATCATTTGAACCGGATTGTTGAAATGAGTTTGAACCATCTAAGAAACTCCAAATGTCAGGATCTGTATCAAAAGGGATCTCCAGCAGCTCGGGTTTGTCTACCTCTTGAATAATGTCATTAAATTCGCTATACTCGAACATGAGGCCTATATTTGGATCTGAGTTGTTGGAACCACCATAAGACACAGAAGTAGACAAGTCATTCCGAGATGACTCCTGAGAGGTCTTTCTGCTCAAAGAATCTTCTGCTTGAGACTTATCCTCTTTCCCACGAGAAACAGAATCACTCGAACAAGGCGAGGCCTGTTCATCTGCAGTTACTGAGCTCTCAACCAGTCTTTTCTTTAGATGGGTATGCCACACATTCTTGATCTCGTTATCTGTTCTTCCTGGAAGTTGAGAAGCGATTTTCGACCACCTGATCAAAAATGTCAAAATATCAAATCACTTTTTGATCCACCACAAGCAAGATATACGCACAGAGCATATATAGAGTGATTTACTTGTTCCCATAGTTGTGGTGAAGCTTGATGATTGTTTCTTCCTCCTCTGTAGTGAAGTTACCTCGCTTCACATCTGGCCTGAGATAGTTAATCCACCTTAGACGACAACTCTTCCCACACCTCAATAGACCTTCATTTCCATACATTCAGAACCATAGGGAAAGCCATTAAAGAGGCTTTGCTTTGATCATGATCCATCAATTGAACACAAAGCAACAACATACCAGATTGTTTGGGGAGAGATCTCCAATTCTCATGACCAAACTTTTGAATGAAAGAGATGAGTTTCAAATCTTCTTCTGGGCTCCATGGACCTCTCTTCACTTTGGTCTTGTCACAGCAAGGTGCTCTTCCCTTCCCCATTCTCTCTATCTCACTCTTTCTCACTCCCTCTCTCTCTCTCCCTCTCTCTCTCTCTCTCTCTCTATATATATATATATATATATATATATATATATATATTATATACACTAAATTTTGAGATTCACTTTTACCAAATAGAATTGGTTCTGTTGTTGATATATATATGAGTGGTAAGAGTGTTATATATATGAGTGGTAAGAGTGTGATCTTGACATGAGAAAGATGAATGTAAACAAAGGGATTGATAAATGTCAAATCAAATTTGTTGAGTGTGAAAAGTTTGTCTGTGGTGTGGTTGATTATTTGGTATGATTCCATTTTCTCATTTTACTTGATTTGGCATCCACATGATGCATGCAACTTATCTTTTCTTTTAACAGCGATGCATGAAATTTCACATTCGTTTTTAGAAGTAAATACAATAACAGTATTTTTTAATTACCAAAACTAGCGTCCTGTGTTAAAACATTATCAAATTTGACTTTTAATTTTTCAAACTGTCTTAGGCAGTTTTGCTAATGTGAAAACTGAAACTAGATATCGACAAGTGTTCATTTTAATATCTTTTAGAATTTTACAGCTGCAATGATATTCTGAATAAACAAATCTTAAAAAGAAAAAGAAAAAAGCAAAGTGGTTTTTTTAATCAAATAATTGATGGAGTAATAATAATACTAGTTATAAAGTAGCAAAAAAAATTATATATCAATTTAATTCTTATTAGATAGTGTTTTTGACTAATTAAGAATCTACAACTACAACTTGTTTTTTTTTTTTTTGATAAACAGCTACAACTTGTTAATTAAGAAATTAGCTTAAGGTATGCAATGAAATTTTGATAATATTAATTTTTGTCAGCGAGTCTTCTCTAAGTTACGTAAGCAGTGCATAATTACCAACTTTTGAATATAGATATCTCGTAATCATGTAGTTCCAACACAAGGATTAAGAAAAATAACTCTCATGAACAATGCTGTTGAATTTAAACAACGCAGATACTCATGCCATGTAATACTATTTTGGTGGGACTGTCGATTTAGTTAATGAAAGTTGGATTAATTCTTCAATAAAAATGAATACATACGCCGAAAAGAAAAATAGAAAAGGTATGATGTTTTCTAAACTTTTTTAATAGATGTAAAATATAATGAGAGCTAAAAAAGTTGGAAATCTAAATGGGGATTATAGAAAACTTAAAAAGTAAATTCTAATCACATCCGAATATACCAAAAAGCGAAGGAGTGTGTGTGAGCATAGTGCACGAATTAGGAACTCACCAACCTAAAGACTAAAGAGAGTGGAAAAGGTCAGAGACTTACGTCTTTTTTGACTTCTTTAATGTTTGGTGGGTTTGGTGTTGTTGTTGGCACTTGGCTACGTTAATTACTTAATATCACCAAACCTTCGTTACTTAATTAATTTCTCTGTAACCATCCAAAATTATTCTAAGTTGTTGCGATATATATTCACTACTATATACTCCAAAAATGTTTGGAATATTAAGTTCAGCTATAATTGAAGTTAAGTCGAAGTAATAAACCAAACAATTTTGTTACGTTAATAAATTTTACCAGTATCATTTTTAAAAAGAAAAATATCTTATTCTTATGGCCCTGGAAAGAAAAACCAAATCGATCGACAATACAAGTTATATGGTTTGAGTCAATACCAACAAGATCATGATATAATCAAAACCAACTCTAGATACAAACTTATCAAATATGAGTTTGGAGTTATGAGTTTATAAAAAAATGGAGGGAATTTTTTAGTAGATTTATTAGTTTTGATGGTGTAGTGATTAATCAATGTCTTAAGTTTAAAATCTGTGCACGATTTGTAGGTCTAAAAAGCTAATTTTCTTTTCGCGTTTCTAATTCTCTAAATTTTAGAGTCAAATGTGGATATTGTGATTCCACATACGAAATTTTAAGAGACCTAAAATAATATATAAAAAAATATAATTCAATCTATTTATTACCAATTGATATTAAGTTAGAAATCCATTAAATTTAACATAGTAGTATAAGTATATAGTAGTATAAGTATAAGTATAATTTATTGTCAATTCTATTATGAGATTTGGTTGGAAATGGGCCAATAAGCTCTATCATCTCGAGAGGGGTATTGGTATCTCAAATCAAAAATTAGATAAGTCATAAAATTATGGGCAATTCTCAAAAATATCACATCTTTAAGTTTGTGTTCCAAAAATAACACAACAAGTTTATTTTTCCAAAAATACCACACTTAGTTTTAAATTCCAAAAATACCGCAAAACTTAAATTTAACCTTAAACCCTCAAAACTAAACCCTAAAACTTCAAAACTAAACCTCAACCCCTCGAAACTATACCCTAAATCTAAATTAGTGAACCCAAACAAAAAAAATTAAATTCTAAACTCTTAAAAATTAGTTTTAGTTTTTTGGTATTTTTGAAAACAATAAACTAATGGTAGTATTTTTGGAAAAATAAAGTTATTGTGGTATTTTTGGAACACAAACTTAGAAGTGTGGTATTTTATGGAATTACTCTAAAATTATATATATATATATATATATATATACCAAAACATTCATTATCATTTGGTTTTGAGTTAGAAATCTATCAAACTTAACACATATCAAATTGATTTTGGTACCTTTGATATTTTAAATTATATACTCTAAATTAACACTATAAAATTCATTTACAAAAATATTTAATTTTTTAATATGAATGTCATGTAGAAATATCTCTTTAACTTTTTAACTATTAATAATTTTTTATTATCTTAAAACCATAATATTATTTTAACATGATAATATATTCATTTTTAATATATGTTAAAATATATTGAAAATCCTATATATACAAATGTAATCATATCACAAAATCATTTATGTTTTTTTTTTTGATAAATACTTTCATTTATGGTTCTCTTGTTTTTTCCAATTTTGGTGGGGAATAGTTTTGTTTGAGAAGAATGAAGTGTCAAAATATGTTTAAATTATATAATGTTTTTAACTAGTGCAAATTTTGAAGTATCAATATAATGTATATGCATTCAAGTTATAAATGTTTGATTCAAGTCCAGGACCTTGTATTCAGGTGGTAAGGGGACGGGTCTGGAACGCCAACACATTTCAGATTCGATCCACCTGTTGCGTAAAACTACAACACATTGTTTCTGGATACCCACACGGATATGGCTCCTGCTTTCGGGTTCATTTGCATATCCGGAGAGGGTCTATCTATAGGCTGCACATCTCTATGAGATTAGTCTGGACCCCTCCATAGGTCTGAGATTTACCTATGAGTTATAAAAAAAAATAAAAAATGTTTGATTCAAAAATTGTATAAATAAATCATGTAGGTTCGATGGTCTATGGGTTTTGCTTTTTTATACGACTCTTAGTAATCAGAAGGTTGGTGAACAAACTATGAGTGGAAAAGCTTTAATAAAAATTAAAAACAAATAAATAAAAACTATAAGTGGACTAAAATGAAATAAAATTTTCAACGTCCTTATGGAGTATGGACCTTATCGAAACGACGGAAACTGGCATAAAAGATTTCTCAAAAGTAAAATGAGTTTCTCAAAACTGTAAAATTTATGATGAAAGCACCTGTGTTGCTATTGGTAATACATACGTCAAAATCAGTTTTGAGTGTATTGACCTTAAAGTTTAGATTTTTGGCTAATGGAATAAGGCTATTAATCAAACCAAATTATCGACAAAAAATAACTCATGTGCATAAATAAATCATAACATTTCACAAGAAAAAAAAGTTAAGAATTTATAACAAGAGATATGAGCTAAAATAAGTGGGTTTAGAAACGGAAACACAGGGAAATCATATAATCGTCACCTAAAAAAAATGAGTTTTCCAAGAAGAAACTAACGTTGGACTAAAGATTTAACAGGACCAAATAAGACACCTAATCTTGAAAAACATGAGATCTCAAACAATAAATAATAGAGTAATTCCATAAAATACCACACTTTTAAGTTTGTGTTCCAAAAATATCACAACAACTTTATTTTTCTATAAATACCACCATTAGTTTAGTGTTTCCAAAAATACCACAAAACCAAAACCAATTTTTTAGAGTTTAGAATTTAATTTTTTTTGTTTGGGTTCACTAATTTAGGTTTAGGGTATAGTTTTGAGGGGTTAGGGTTTAGTTTTGAAGGTTTAAGGTTAAGTTTAAGTTTTATGGTATTTTGGGAAATTAAAACTAAATGTGGTATTTTTGAAAAAATAAACTTGTTGTGTTATTTTTGGAACACAAACTTAAAATGTGGTATTTTTGAGAATTGCCCTAAATAATATTATCCATCCTTGGGTTGGTAGGACATTTGCTTAACACTGATGGTTTTTTTTTCGCTGATAACCTAACTAATCACTCGTTAAGTCCAAGCACAAAGCTAATAATTCCAAATTAAATTAAATAACGCCATAAGATTCACGCATACACTAAAAACTAAAAAGGTTAGCAGAGAAGAAAAAAAATGATTACGCATGCATGACGCACATGGATTTGTAATTGGGAATAAATCTATTTCATCATAAACGTGTTGTTTAACATTTTATCATTTATTTTACCAGAATTTTTTTGTGATTATTCCGTTTGATTTAGTAACAGTCAGTACAAATTATTGACTTATTGTGCCTGACAAGAAAATGAAAGAAAATTCTCGAAATCCTTGATGCATTTCAGATATTCTTAAGAATAAAGATTATAATCCATTGAATTAAATACAAAAGATTAGCAGAAAAAAAAATCAATTAATTTTTTAATTCAAAGACTCGAGTGCGCTTGCGTTTACAATTTCCCACTTTCCCATATTGTTCCAACGTATTGATATCCTTTTTTTTTCTGTTAAACAACGTATTGATATGACTTCACAGTAGGAAAATATGAACGTTGTGCAACGGTAACATTTTTCGACCGTTTGAATGTCAACGGTAACATTTTTCAACGGTAACATTTTTCGACCGTTTGATATGACTCTATAAGTACACTCCGTTCTTGGAACAGAAATCTGAATCCTTTTATTCAGTTTATATTTTACAAATGTCGAATACTCTCTGTTCTTATTCGTCAATTTCGTTGAGTTCTCACTCCAACTTGTCCCTGTTTCTCATTCACTCGAGTGAAACATACACAAAGGCATCATCTTAAATTATATGGTAAGACTCTGGTCGAATTCCTCTAGTTTCTTTACCATTAAAAGGTTCGTGTTCGCCAGCTTCCATACATTTTCTATGGAGTTTTAAATTTCAGATGCTCTGTTCTTAAATCCATTTTACGTATCTAGTTGTCTTGACTTCAATTTTTTTTTTTTGAGAAACCAAGTTGTCTTGACTTCAATGATGTGTGTCTTTAATTGACTAATTTTTAGCTATATATACTCTGATGAAAAAGCGTAAAGAATAAGAGATTAAATTATATGTATGGTGTTCTGAGTTGTATATATATGTTATGTTTTTTTTCTCCTCAATATATGTATGTTATGTTCTGTCTAGGAAAACAGAGGATTTTTTTTTTAATTTTTTATGAAAAACAAAGAAAGAATTGGTTTTGTCTGAGATTTTTTTTTTGTGATTTTTGGATTGACATGTACATTATGCATGTACCAAAATTTTTGATTGATTTTGCAGAGGAGTAGTGAAGGAAACGACGCCTTGTGGGACTGTGTCCGGACTCCGGAGATATGCATTTGTAGATTTATGTATAGGATGTGGTGTGGATGAAAATGGGTTATGTAAGTGTATGCATACATGTATGTACAGTGTGTATGCATAGTATGAATGCATAAGGTCATCATGTGAATGTGTATGCATACGTGTATGTATAGGGTCATGTGTGTGTGCGTAAATGTATGTATAGGCTTGCATATGTGTGTGAATGAATAGTGTCATCATGTGAATGTGTATGCATAGGTGTATGTATAGGGTCATCATTAATGTCTAGATGTGTTTGTGTGTGTGAACATAGGAGAGAAGCACCACAAACAAAACACTAACAAGAACCCTAAACGCCAAAGAGCAAACGAACGCTATTCGAAACACACTAAAAATAACGCTAAATTTCAAAATAAATGGTGAAAAATTAGCGCCAACTTTAACGCCAAATTCTGCAAACGCCAAACACGAAAGACCAAACCATCGCTAGTCGAAACACAATTGCAAAAATTTCGAACAAACTGTACGGTAACGAAAAAACAAAAAACGTCTGGCGAAAACGCAAAAAATTGCACTTTAAAATGAAAGCTTTGGAAACCTAGAAGCAGAGAGGAAGAAAGGTTGAAGAAGATGATTCAGAATGCATATTCATTTCTTATTTATCACCGATTACATCCTCTTTACATTTATAGAAAGAGTTATATCTGTTGGACCGGCTTCTAGATCTGTTTGATAAGCACAAAGCCGGTATGAACGTAGCCCGGTTCAATTTCTCCCATGGTTCTCTTTCCCTCCAAATTAGTTTATTTTTTGAAACGGACTAAATGGCTAACGGAGTACAAACGTATTTTTTACTTTCTTTTCTTGGGGGGTCAGACTCGGAAAAGGCAAAAAGGTTAAATAACATGCGAAAGGATGCAGTTGGGCCGCAAATTCTAGATATGTTGGGCAATACACTCTAAATGGGCATGTCTATTTGAAAACAAATAAAAATCTCTGAAGTCTTCCAAGCCTAAACACCAATTGGCTCTTAAGTAATGCAAACGATATACTTTATATTTTTGATTTTGATCATAAACAATAGTTTGTGGCAAAACTAACATAGCTAAATGATATATCAAAGATTTAAAAAAATGTTAGACATAGGAGAGTATCTTTTTATAACAAAAAAATTATCATATTGAATTCATAATAATTTAGAAGGTTTATAAAAAAATGGTATGTTATTGTCATTTACAAAAATTAAACGTTTGTAGTAGTTAAAAGTAAACTAATAACGAAAAATAAAAAAAAATCGGTCTAAACCATTTTAAACAAAATCAACACTTAAAATCTGTTGTGAAACTATCACTCTTTGGTTTACGTGTGAGTATTTTTTTGATACCGTATTTTACTATTGTACCCGATCAATCTATTTTGGATATCCAAATTTGGAATGCTTTTGTAAAACTCGGATATCCACAAATAAATATATGTATTATATTTCGTCACTACATTTTTTTTAATAAAGTAAACATCCATTATAACTTTTCCACCCCAACTTTTAAGAAAATAGAGAATTCATATCTTCATACTTAATAGGCTGCAGAATGAGTAATGGCCTGAGAATTTAAGGTTTATTATATGCATTTAAATAAATTTAATATCATTTAATTTCCAATTTAATAACCCCACCAATCTCCCATTGAAATCACAAGACCAGTCTCACTGCCATATACTATTAATATACCAAATTTAATTTACACTGCATTTTAATATTGGTACGGTTACACATTTAGGGCCAGCCGTCTTATTAGGAGTAAGCTTCCTCACAAAACAAAATAAAAAAACCTCTAAAACCGTAGATTTAATATTTATATATAAACATTAATGCACACCAAATAACGTATAAATTTTTAGAAGTTTTAATTTATTGAATTATTTAATAGTAGTAGTAACTTTCTTACGTCAATTGATCAATCCCGAGAAAGTAATGTCAAATTTTTTTTTTTTTTCACACATACGTGTGTATTTGTGTATGTGTGTGTGCATAAGTTAATAAAAGCTGGTATTAAATGTTAGGTGTTAAGAATATCGTCCGTGAGCATCATCACTTCGTCACCCTGAGAGCCTAAATAGAAAATAAAAAAACTTCAACTCTAGTATTCAAAGCCCTTTGGGTCTGTTCATAAATGCTTACACCTTCCTATTTCCTAAAAAGCCAATTAATTAATATCTTGCCATCTTTTTTTTTTCTTGCTAAATTTTGAAAACAATTTCTAAACGTTGACAGCAAAAAAAAAATTAATGTCGAAACTAATGTCGGCATAGTTTTGCTCGTGGTTGCAAATAAACAATTTAGGAAGTGTTGCTAGTGTGTTCTGAAAGTCAACTACGCGGAAAGAAAGTCGAAACGGCAATTGAATGAACATTTTAAAAATCTTGAACAATCTTTTTGCGTAATGGAATTACAGAATTAGTCATTAATATTTGATAATTAATCACGGTTGAAGAAAAAAAGAATTAGTCATCAGTCACTAATAGAAGTAGTACGGGGAGGTTTGAAAAGTAATTATGGAGAGAAGCTTAGCATTTAATGCGTCTAACTTTCTTTCTTTATCGCATTTAATACACTTTGGCTCTTTCTCCTATAATTCCTCTCCTCCATTCGACGATTCCTCTTGTAACGATTACTACGAGAAATAAAATACTCCATCTGTTTTAAAGTATGTTTAAAAATATTACACACAAATTAAGAAAAATAAAAATTTAATAAATTTTTTGTTTATTTTTATAAAAAATTATCATTTATTGTTTAATTAAATACAATTTAACTAATGATAAAAAAAATTATAAAATATTATTAGTCAAATTTTCTTTAAGAGAATATAATTTTGCATTGATAATAAAAAACATCACTTAAATTAAAACAAAAAAATTTAGTTTAAACATCATTTAAAGTAAAACAGAAGGAGTATTAGTCTATTTCCAAAAATGCATATTTCGAGACTGATTTGAACAGTCTTTCAAGAAAATTAAAATGGATTTCTGCTCGAGTATATAATTATAAGGTTTTGTGTTAAATCGCTATTTTTTATTTATTTTAAAATAATTTATTCATGAAAAATATACCCATATACAACTCACACATATTGAAATTGGATTATATCACAACATCAATACTAATAAAATAGTTTACCTAAAAAAAAAATACTAATAAAATAAAAACTTTGGTAATAAAAACTTTTGTCACATTCCTAAATTTTTCTATCCATCACAATTGTCCGATACCTAAATTTTACGGTAACATTTTTTTTTTAATAATGCATGTGTTATGAATTATATATCCAGTAACAGTGTTGACAAAAAAAACATCCAGTATGAATAACACAACCGATTGAAGTAGAAAATAATAAATTAAATAAAAAATATATATATGTATATACAAATTCACCTAATTGTATTTATATATTTTTTTAAGGAAAAACCCCAATTATGTAGTGAAACGTTTACATGTCTGTAATAAAATATGCATGTCAGTGAACTCTTAAACTTTGATTCTTTGTGTGTTTTTTCTCACTATTCGTTGTGCCATTATTGACTAGCATTTAAATTGAACGTACTGTAGTAAAGTTGTAAAATTAAAAAGAAATGTAAATGTGAGAAAAATATGGTAAGGGTATAAGAAATCGAATAGTGAGAAAACGTGTAGAGCGTGAAGTAGGGAAAGAAAAAAGGTTAGTGATCAACACACATTAAATTCATTAAATTTAAATGCTAGTCAATAATGGCACAACGATAAATGTAACCCCTCATTAATATTACAAGCTTGTACACCAGAGAAAGTAAAGTAAATCAATTTTGAAAAAAAATTCGGAGCAAAACATTAATCGTAAAATATTTCAATAATAAATTATACTAGCAATTAATTGAATTTTAAATTATATAACGTGCCGCATTTAATTTTCCCCTACACTCTATTTCTACATTTCGGCTCTTAATATTGGCTTCGTCTTATATAACTCTCTCTGCCTCTACCACTGCACATTAGCCTCTCTCTCTGATTTCTGATATGGCTGCTGACGTCAGCTCTCTCGTACGGTTACTTAGCGGTTACAAGGATAATAGAGCGGTGGTGAAAGAATCTGCCGGCGCAAAATCCACGGCGGCGCTGATGACTCGCGATCTCCTTGGAAGCGGCAGAGGAGGAGGAGGAGGAGGAGGAGGAGGAGGCGATCGATCACTGGAGCTCGACCTTGACCTTCAAGTCCCCACCGGATGGGAAAAACGCCTCGATTTGACGGTTCGTTTTGATTGCTCTCCTCCCTTTGTAATTTCTTCCCCGATTGATGAATATGATCATGGAAAATTGAATGGGGAATTCAGGTGATGTTTTTTGGCTAATTAGATGGTTGATTTTGTGATTTTGAACAGTCAGGGAAAGTGTATTTGCAACGATGCAATTCCACGAGCTCATCGTCTATAACCAGCACAGACCAATCCAATCAAACAGTCCCCACGTTTCAGGATTTGAATTTTCCTCCGAGTTCGAGCAATCCTCAGGCGAAGCCTTTGCTAAACCTCTTCGACGACACCACGCCGGAACTGAAACTTCTCCCGCCGTCTCGTTCTCGTCATCCGTCGATATCTCCGAACCCTAATTTCCAGAGCGTCTGCACACTCGACAAGGTCAAATCAGCTCTAGAGAGGGCGGAGAGAGATCCGGCTATGTTCAAGAAACGCCAATCGCCGGACGCTACACTCTCCGATCATCATCGGACGACGGAGGTTGCGTCACCTGTGGCGGCCGGATGTCCCGGCTGTTTATCTTACGTGTTGGTGATGAAGAACCATCCCAAGTGTCCGAGATGCGATACCATTGTTCCTTTGCCTGCAAATTCCATCAAGAAGCCCAAGATTGATCTCAACATATCAATCTGAAACTTCTGGGGCTTAATTGGAACATTTCTCATTTTTTGGGGGTCTTGATCGATGTTGTAAATGATAGATAAAATCACGGGGTTTATTTTGTAAAACCGAAAAAAAGAACAGATTTAATGGGGAAGACCGGAAGGATTTTAAGGGTATTTTTGTAAATGCGTTAGTTGAACAACAACAACAAATAAAATTTACTCGGTAGATTTATTTAGAAGCAAAAAATATGGAATTAACGGATCAAATGATGTAATTCTATTACACGATTATTAGTGTTTAATTTAATTATGGCTCGTCATACCCTTATTTTCCAGGGTTGGTTGGAAGGTAGTTACATTCAATGTATTTGTTCATCTAAATTCATTTGTCTTTTGTAAAAAAAAACCTATTTTTGTGTTGACAATTATGTTAATTCAATATATATATCTCATTGATCTGAGTGGTTATGATCGTCTAGAAAAAGTAATACTATAAGTAAACAGATTTAGAAAATTGATGAGTACTAAATGAAACGAGGAAGTGGTTTGCATGCATGATGCCTTCAACAAACCTAAAAACAGATAAAATTTTCAAGCTGTGTTTCGACAAAAATTGATTATAAAAAAAGGCGAATTAAATGGGACAACCGATAAGTTTTTTGAGGGATTTAATGTTTTAAGTATGGATATTTAATTTGATCATAAAGGTCATTCAAAGTTATGTTGACCTAACTTCAACTGCTTAGGTCAACAGTGCACACATATTCATATGTATGAATAACTGCAACTAACATAATAAATCGCAGATACGTATTAAAAAGATTAAAATCCAATATGTAAAGTTTTTTTTTATTAAAAAAAATGTCAACGACGTAAGGAAACGTAGGAATGCAATATTAACGAACTACATATGCATGGACTGTATAACTTTTCCCGATATTTTATTACGGTCGACGAGTAGATGAGGTGGATTTATAATTCAGGGTGGGTGGGACCAGAAATAATAATATTTCGTAGGTAGTATAGTTTTGGCATTTAACATTTTGTGTGTGTGTGGCATTTAAACACACTCCGGAATGGATGCGTATAATATATGGTTTGGTATTCGTCTTTATCCAAAACAAAAAGAAATCAAGCGTATCAAATTAGGGTTACGTCTATAATTATATTACAATACTATTATAAATATAGGTGTCCTCTTCAATGAAAAATTGGAAAATAGTCCTAATTTCATGTAGGAAAATACTATTAAATAACAGTTTGAAGCTATCTTTCGTGGGTTTCAGATATTAGAATGGATAGAAAAAATGAAAAAGAAAGAAGAGAAACTGAGAAAGTCATCCTAATGGAAACGAATTCAATTAATTGGATCGTGACATCTATTAAATTGTAATCAATGCTCCTGCTTACATTTATGAATTTTGGTTTTTTCCTTTACGAAAACATTTAAAATCCACGTGTCAACATCTTGCTTCCTCCATTAATTGATTTTGGCTTATTATTACGTCATCTTTGCGTTTCAGGCAAAACCCCAAAAAAAAGGGAAAAAACAATATCGTATGAAAATGTAAAATAGTCGGATTTTCATGTGATTATCTAGTAAAAGTTTTAAATAATAACCGGTCCGTTGGAAAAAAATAGAAAAATAACCCGTCCAAAAAGTTTCAAAAGATGGAAAAATAGAGTGTGTAGAGACCCTTTTGAGTCCATTTAAATTTAGCCGTATCCATAAGATGGGCCTGGTCCATCCCGAGGAAGGTGTTTATTAAAAAAACAAAAAAAAATTATTTTACTATTATCGTTCTCTGCACAAAAACCCTAAACCCTAATTCTTAAGTTGTTCGATTCTGTGCAGACAGTTTTCTGTTCATCCTCAATTTCATTACTACCTCTTCTCTGTTGGGAAAATGGGGAAAAGTAGGCGTAAAGAGAAGATAATACCTCCACCGCAGCTTCCACCGGATGTACCCGAAGAGGATATCGAGTTTTCCGACGAGGATTTGAAGTACGTCCAAGAGAACAAGGAATTCGTCCGATTCGCCGCTCGAATCGACACCGGTGCTATTAACAGGTCGTCTACTTCTTCCGATACATCTCGTGCTTTTTAGGTTATTTGTGAATCTTCTGCATTTTTGGTGATTTTGAGTATTATGGTAGATTTTGTTTGCTTAATTGCTCATCCTCTGAGTTAGCAAATAGCTTTAATATTCAATATATCTGGAAGCTATTGGCGAAGGGGCTACGATTATCCTATCTCATCAGATTGTTTGAATGAAAAAGAGGTCTTGTTATATACACTAGTTATCTTCAGTCTCTGTATAGATGATATCTTGTTTGTGCTGATGCCAGGCAATGCGGTGGTAATACAAAGACAGTGGAGGATAGGTATGAGGAAGAACGATCAAAGAAGAAGGCACATCAAGAAGAGAAAGGGAATAACGAGATCCAAGTAGATCCTGTTGATGTGCTCCCTGTCAAGACTTTAGATGGAAAACTCCACTTTCGAGCTGGTAATCAACGATTTTTTTTTTTTTTTTGTCGTTGGTTAGTGGGACGATTTTAGGAATCTTATTGGTTGTCTTTCTGTTTTGTGTCTACTGCTTGTGTTTTGATACGGTTCAGTGCCAAAGAAGTCAAAACTAGCTGAAAGCGACACAGATGAAGCAGAAAAGGACGCTCTTGAAGAAGAAATTCCATTGAACAAATCTCAAAGGAGAGCAAAAGCTAAAAAGAGTAAAAAAGAGGCAAAGAAACAAGAGAAGGAATTGCCTAAAGAGATCGTACAAGAGGAAGAAACACCCCAGGCAGCTGTTCTGGTGATGCCTGTTTTGAGTCTCTCTATTTAACGAGCATCATATTTGATAGCTTTCTGCATCTTCACCTTGCTAATACCTTTCCATCTAAAGTAATCGGGATCACTTTTTGGACTTGATTATGATGAGAATTGGGTGTTTTGTGGTTTTGATCCTTGTCAGTGTTTTTTTTTATTTGTTTCTTCTATCAGTTTTTAACACGTGAATGATTTTCTTCTTTTGTCAGGCAGAAGTGAAAGAAGAACTATCTGCTGAAGAGACGTTTGAAAATAAAAAAAACAACCTTGCGGAGTTGGGATTGCAACTACTTTCTGATCCAGAGGCAAACATAAAATCATTAAAGGAAATGTTAGAGATCTCCAAAGATGAGAATACAAAGATTGTGAAACTTGGCTTGTTATCTCTGTTGGCTGTATTTAAAGATATTATTCCTGGGTAACTTTATCAATTTGTATCCCCCATTCTATCCTCATCTTATTTTCTAATTAGTCTCTTAATTCTCCCGCTTTATGATGTTGGAATTTACATCTTTGATTTTGTTGGTGGTGCCAGCTATCGGATTAGGCTTCCTACAGAAAAGGAGCTCGAGATGAAGGTCTCAAAGGAAGTAAAGAAAACCCGGTTCTATGAGTCAACTTTATTAAAAGCGTACAAGGTATGCATGTCAGTTATATTTGATTATCGAATCCTCTGAATATAATTGTAATACATTTTCTTTTGCTGGTGATGTCCTTGACAGGCATATCTGCAGAAGTTGATTACATTAGAAAAGCAGTCAGTATATAACCAAGTTGCCACTCGGTGCATTTGCACATTGTTGGATGCAGTTCCTCACTTCAACTACCGTGATAACCTGTTAATTTCTGTTGTCAGAAATATTAGCTCCCCAGACGAAGTAGTAAGGTCCTGGTTATTTCCATTTTTCAGAGATCACGAATAATGTTCAAGTAATATATCATAGAATCTGACCCATAGTAGAAGTGTTAATTGTACTGTAATTGCATCTATTCGTTCTTGTCATTTTCCTGCAATTGCATCTATTTTCATTCCTATCTAACTCACTTGTTGCACCTGTTTGTGTTTGCAGGAGACTCTGTTGCTCTACTATTCGGTCTCTGTTCTCAAATGAAGCGAAGCATGGTGGTGAGCTGACCGTGCAAGCTGTACGCTTGATTGCTGATCAAGTCAAATCTCACAATTGTCAACTTCATCCTAACTCTATTGAGGTATCCATTGGTCTTATTTCAACATTCTAAGAACCACACATTTATGCACCACTTCGATGGGTAAAAAGCCGTAAAGGTGTGAGAACTGCTCATGATGGAAAAAACTAGATCACGAAAGTTAATATTTTCATTTAAAAACATATCGTAAGACTAATATAAGGTGCGGAATGATTCTGGAAGTATTCTCCAAGAACAATCTGGTTATATTTTCTTATCTCTTTGGCTCTATTGTCATTTCCCCTTGGTTCCATTTTTTTATCTGTTCTTAGGTGTTGATGTCCATACGCTTTGACGAGGATATCGGAAAGCGTGACAGAGAGGATGAAAATAAGAAGAAATACAAGAAAAATAATAAAAGAAATAACCAAGAGGAGCAAAATAAAGTGCAGGAAAATGAGAGGAAGAAATCCAAGCGAGAAATGATGTCTAAGTTCAGAGACGAGGTAATTTACTTTTCTTTTGTGCAATAGATTTGTTGTTGGGAAATTGGATTTTTTGATGTTGTTTTCCCTCGTATTGACAACCATTTATATGACCATTACATTTAAAATGGGTTACGTTCTTTGTGTAGCTAAAGTGATATCTCTTGATGACATTTTTCAGGTTACTGCTGATTACAAGGGAGTTACCTATGAACCGGATGCTATGGAACGGCGAAAGATGCAGACAGAGACACTTTCTGCTGTTTTTGAGACCTACTTCCGTATCCTGAGAAATACAATGTATTCAATTGGCGAAAGGTATTTTCATTGATTGATATAGTTGTTTAAAAATTTGTGTGTTTATCCGTCTGCATAAGCATGTGAATTCTCATTGGCTTTGCAGTCACAGATAACTATGTAGCTAGTCATATTAGCTTTGTCAATGTTGTTTTTTTTTTTAAAAAAATTCTTTTTGATAACGTCACTTTGACTAATTGCAGCACAGAAGCAAACACAATTTCGAATCCTGGTGCCTTTGGATCACACCCTTTGCTTGCTCCATGCTTGGATGGGTTGGCAAAATTCACCCAACAATTGGACGTGGCCTACATCGGAGATCTCATGAACTATCTGAAGAAGCTTGCTTCTAGCAGCAGCGTCTCCAACAACTCAAAGCAGAAAAATTCAAAACTGTTGACAGTATCTGAACGCCTGAGGTGTTGCCTTGTCGCCTTCAAAGTCATGAGGAGCAACTTAAATGCCTTGAACGTTGACTTGCAAGACTTCTTTGTCCAGCTTTACAACCTCCTTCTCGAGTACCGCCCTGGAAGGTTTGTTATAACTTTTGTCCTCTATTAACCGCGGCATAAGCTGAATCTAGTCGACTCTAAAACACTTTTGTGATGTGAAACAGAGATTCAGGTGAAGTGTTGGCCGAGTCTTTGAAGATAATGCTGTGCGACGACAGACATCAAGACATGCAAAAAGCAGCCGCTTTTGTAAAACGTTTAGCCACATTCGCTCTATGCTTTGGCTGTGCCGAGTCTATGTCAGGTATCAAACATTACCAACACTTTGGTTTACACATTCACATATACTTTATCTCAAACCAACTCTCGTTCTACAATTTGTTACAGCGCTTGTCACCTTGAAAAATCTCCTCCAGAGGAACGTCAAATGCAGAAACCTTCTAGAGAACGATGCTGGAGGCGGCTCTGTTTCTGGTTCAATCGCAGTAAGTCACAAATCTTTACTCTCATATACAAAATTTAAATTCGGAATATATAATCAATGCTCTCGAAAAATCTTGATTGCAGAAATATCAGCCATATGCCACAGATCCTAACTTAAGCGGAGCTTTAGCAACAGTGCTTTGGGAACTCAATCTCTTGACCAAACATTATCATCCGGCGATCTCAACGATGGCTACAACAATCTCCAACATGAACACGTCGCAAAACCAAACGTTTCTTTCTGCTGTGACTCCACAACAGGCGTTTGCAGATTTCTCTCTTGAAAAGGAATCGTTTGAGCCTAAGAAGGAGTCTCGGAAATTGAACAACAAACGGAAACGAGAGAGCTGTGGCGAAGAAGCTAAGAGTGTTGCGGGAATCGACATGGTTGAGCTCAACAAGAAATTGAAAGAGAATTTTACAATTCTTCGAGGTATAAAAGAGGACGAGAGAGTGAGAATGGAATTGCAGTTGGAGAAGAAAAACTCAATGAAGAAACAGAATAACGTGGTGAAGAAGAAGAAACTTAAGAACCCTAAATCCAAGAAGAAAATTTGAAAGGCTCCTTCTTTCCATTTAACGTTATACATTGCTTAAATTAAAAATGCATAATTTAAATTTTGTTCAATCTATTTTTGAGTATATTTTTTGTTAAAGTGGTTTTTTTATACATTAAAAACGAGTCTTTTTATTTTGTCGGCAAAAAGGCGTCTTTTAATCACATCCACCTTGGTATTCCTGGAACTTTTAAATAATAAAAGAAGTGTATTTGTATTATTATGATGATTCAACTAACGCTTAGTAAGTCGTATAAAAATCGATCATACATGTGCCTTAAAAGTTAAAAGATACGCAATATCATCCTTTTACTGTACTTGATTATATAAATAGTATAATATTAAATGGAATTGTTAATCTCAGCTAATATATGTTGTAAGCTGTGAACAGACGAGCAAATTGTTTCCCACAAAGAGTCCAGCCGTACAACGGTACTGGGAAGATACGGCCATGTGAGACAATTTATCCTACGTTTTTTAATAGGTATATAATCGTATGAGATAATCACTATTTTAGATCCTAAGTTTCTTTCATCCATGTCACTGACTCACTAATATAAAAAAATATTGTCTGATATTTTGTGAAATCTATAATCTACTTTATTATTAGTTATATGCAGTGCCGTGCCTAGTATTTTAGAGGCCTAAAGCTATAATAAAAATATATTCAAAAAATTATTCAAAAAAAATTGTATAATTGTAATATATCCAATATATTTTTTTTAAACGGTAAATATCAAATATTATTATATGTATAATATATTAGTTTTGGTGAGGAGACAAAAAAAAAATGTATTAGATCAAAAATAAAATATTCAATATTCAGTATTAAATATTCTATATAAAATTGTGTGTATCTTCATCATTTATGTTAATCCAAATATATTAAATTTAACTATAAAGTTAGAAATATCTATAGTAATACATAAAATCTAAAAATAACTTAGTTAAATATATTATGTGATAGGAAAATCTGGAAAAAGAAAAAAAAGGAATGAGTAAAAATCTGGAAAAAGACAAAAAGAAAAAGAAAAATAATCAGATGAGAAAGAATCTAGAAGTCCATAATAAAACAAACTAGCCCAACTAATGTTTTTACCAGAACTCAATATAAGACGTTAAATGCATTTTTTTTACNATTAAATGCATTTTTTTTACCTATTGAATTAAGTAGAAAGTTAAAAAGTAGAGCCATAAATTTTTTAATATTGTTGTGGAGCTTGAAGCAAGCGCCTCTTTTTTTATATAGTAAGCACGGCCCTGGTTATATGACAATTTTGTATATATATTTAATAACAAAAATAATAATTAAAAAATGTTGTAATTATCACAGTGGATTATCCACGCAAGACTCACATCGTATCATATACCTGATTATTTAATCAATTGATTGGGAAAATGTTAGGTGCTGAGACGATATCATGGAAATATAATCAATATCTTTATCATTTATTAATTCCTCAAAACTTAAAATTTTAAACTGATTAGATGTAATAATTTATTATATAAAAGTTGAGTTGTGCCCTCACAAGGGGATGACACCTCAGCACCTCACAAGGGGATGACACCTCAGCACCCACCATTTTGACACATCAGATTTGAAAAAAAACTGAAATTCCATTAATACTTCTCGATTCTTCTCCACCAAATCCCTAGAAGGCTAGAAACATTAATCCTCCTCCAAAACCAAAGCGACACCGAACTGTCATGACCATTGAACCATTTAGTATAACTGTATAAGTATATTATTAGTAAAGAGTGGAGAGAAAAGACCTTTTAGTAGAGAGAAAAATAATCGGTCACTAAACTCTGCCAATCAATCACCGAAGAATGAAAACTGATAAGGATGGAGTTATATAGCCACCCGGTAAGTATTATCAAATCTCTCTTTCTCTTTTCGTGAGAACGGAGAAAGATGTTCGGAAGATGACCATCTAGGAAGAGCAACGAAACCAAGTTCTACGAGAACTTTGGTGAATATTCGATCCCTTTTTCTTTTTTTTTGCTAAAGCAATTCCCTTCTTTATTGCTTATCAGATTTTGTGAAA